>SNQN01001538.1:46355-68862 GCA_008642245.1 Bassia scoparia | reverse complement strand
TACTTAATCGTCACTCTCCTGAAAATCTCATTATGACACTTATGTTCCATCGCTAGACTGCAGTCTTCATGAAACACATGTCTTGCTTAATCTTGGTCCATGTTTTGTCTACCTCTCGCTCAATATTGGTCAACAAAGTCAATCGTATATTTTTTTATTCTACAACATACAACCTTTGAAAATTATATTCTTTATCATAACAAAAAGTGTTTGAATTTTTAGATCAATATTGGCTATGGTAATTGATAACCGCACTACAACCCCCCCCCCTCACAACTTGTTATATGACAATCCGCACATCTCTAAATGAGTGTGCGGATAACACACCTCATTGGCTATGTGTCACTTCTTATTTTTATTTTAGTACGGAGTAATAGATAAATAGATTTATATACTATAATCCTTAAATTTGTAAGAACAACCGGTGCATTAACGTTTTCAATTGTAGTCAATGTAAGGAGTAATCTTTTTATCACTATAACTAATGTAATAACATTCTTTTTATTTCCTTCCAAGTGTGGTGCAGTTAAATCCTAAACCATACAATCGCAATTTCGTGTTTGAGAATTTTTTACAAATTTCGTACCTCAAAATTTCTCGGCCCACAAAACTGCATATTGCAGTTTAGTTGCTTTTCTTTAAAAAAAAACCTCAATTTGATTTTTAAAAGTTCATAATAATACATTTAAAATTGGAATGTTGTTGCGCTAGACCGCAATGAGAAGTTTATTTTGTCGACAAAATTTGTGGTGTGCGATTTGTCAAAATAATTAATATATCAAATTAAACCACAAATTTCCATTTGCAAAAAAACCTAAAGCATTGTTTTCAAACTGTCAAATTATAGTCGATGTAAGGTTTAGTACTATTCAAATCGCACTCTGCTCAACCTCACCTAAATTCCCTGTCAACTTCACATTATAATGATAGAATAAAAAATATGAAAATTGTTTATGAGCGTAAGATAATTTGAAAATAAAAGTTGAAGCATGTTTTTGGCTGATAGCGTAACTTATACTTCGATAATCTTTCATGAAAATAACGCGATACTCTTACTAGTCTTCATTACTTTTTATTTCCATGGGGTAAATTTGACAATAATAACACAATACTATTTAGTGTCAATAAAATAAACAAAAAATCAAAAATAAAATAATAAAAAGTTTCGAACATTACAATTAAGTCTACCAATAAATTGATGGAATTTTTTGACAAGATCGAAATGTCTTAATCTAATTAACCAAATCAGATTGTACAAAATCATAAACACTCAATAGAGTATCTTCTAACCAACTCTAAGTTCAATAAATTATGGGAATTGTTAAATATCGCCTCGTTGCAACAGTAGTATCAAACAACACCGCTTTTTTTTCAAAATGACAAATACCCTAACTCTACTAACTTTTACCACCAGCCCAAATCACCGCTAACCAACTTGACCACTAACCATACCACCACTAACCCTCCTGACCACTAATCCACACCACCACTGACCATCACACACTACACAATTTAACCAGAAAAGACTTGATCATATTCGATAAAAAAAGTGCCCACAAAAAGCTTGCTACACTCTGATTGTCTACTGTTGTGAAAATATTGGGTATATCAAGCTACAATAAATTGTGATGGAAAATCACTTAGAAGGATTTAGATGGAATTGTATGTGATGCCATGATTTAAAACCATTGCCTAAAAACGAATTTGGCCCGTCCAAGGTACAAACGTATGGCCCGATTCGTTCCCCAAGGTTTAACATCACTCCCATATTCATTGTACTTGAGTGTGAGGATTGGAGACACACAAACTCTTGCTCAAGATTAGAGAATATAAGATGGTGAGAGGAGTTTTTCTACACTACAACTAGAGAACAATCACCTATTATAAAGAACCAGTAACCAACAAGAGAAGATTACAATACCAAACTACAATAATAAACTATATATATAACATAGACTAAAGCAATTCCCACCTTTCTATTCCCCCCCCCCCCCTCAAATTCCTCACAACTCCTCTTATTTAATAACTAGTTTTTCTGCACGCTATGCGTGCTGCCTACAAATGTAGAAAAGAAAAATTGATTGTGTCTTAATTCAAATTCAAAACAATGAATTGTAATACATTGAAATGATTCATTTATATCAATTTATATTTTAATACACAACTTCTCTTTTACTATGTAGTTATTTTAAGGTAGCTATGTATGTAAATTTAATATGTCTATATATGCAAGTTTTTTTTAGAATGCAATTGATAAAGGAAATGTTAATATGTAATTTTAAACTTATCAAAGGGTAATTTGTATTTTCATAGGGGGACATCGTTCTCCCCTTGGCTATATAATAGAATTAAATAAAAAAATGAAAAAATATTAATAATGTTATAAGTTAATGATATGCTTTGAAAAATAGTTCAAACTCTAAATTTTGAATACTTTATTTTTAAAAATTATGTTTTTGATTCGGGTAATTCAAAATTTATTTTTAAAACGAGCATTTGATGTAGAATTATCTAATTATATACTCTGTACTAACGATTTGTAATAGAACCCGCTTACAACAGCATGAGACACATACCAACATCTCATTAGAAATTTCCATCCAAAAATTAAAAAGAACTCCTTATCATTTTTTCTTTCCTTTTCAATATATAAATATATAAACAATGGCTTAAATTCTGCTAGCGAATAAATTCATCACTACGTTTTTTTCTAAAAAAAGAAAAAAATGGTTAAAAATTATATTCTTATTAATGAAAAACTTTAAATTTATACTAATAACTAATGTAGTTAATTTTTAATTCAACAACCACAATTTTTCCCCATTTATACTCATTTATAGTTTTACTCATAATTAATTGAAATCATGTGTTTTTTTCTCGATCAGAGACCATATGTCTGTTTTCAATAGCAAGATTTTTTTTTTTTGAAAATTATATTCATATTGCTACAATTTAATTATCGTTAAACATTAACGACTATCAGTTGCAAAATAACAAACACGATAACAATTTTAATTGTAGAACTTTGGATATGGAACTATTTGGTTGTAATGTGTAACGTTTCCTTTAATTTTTCTCTTTTGAGAAACAAACTATATAAATCTTTGCACAACAACGGGGTGAATCTAATTATCATTAAATGGATATCCTCCATAATTTAGTGAATTATTGTCATTTACAAACGACATAATTAAAGTCATAACTCATAAGTAGGGGTTACTGAGTTGTAAAATTCAACTTGTCATTAACATCTCACAATGGAATCCTAAGAGATTACCATTGAATATGTTAAAATTAGGCTTTACACCATTATCCAACAAATACATTCTTTTTCTTGTCATATTTTATTAATTCTTTATTATATGTGAACATTACTATTTAATAACCTTACATAAATTGGGAACATAATTTCTATTGATTAAAAATCACATGGATCCAAATAACAATTTTCATTTGCCCTTCTACCTATTTAATACCCAAACAAGCCTCTTTCATGAGTTAAAACCACAACAGTTGGTAACAGGGTAAATAAACTACTAAAAGTGCGTTTGAAGGTCATACCCATGGCATTAGTTCCTTTTAAATGTTTGCGGTTCCTAACGCATTTTTTGTAGTTTTTCACAAAAGTGCTAGACCCCAAAGCTCAGTGAAACCCAACTTTTAGAGTCTATTCAGACCACAACTTTTACCCTTTCACACTAGTGCATGAGTATTTTTTTAAAGGATACCATGGGTATTGTGGAAATTAAATCATATTTTCTTAAACAACAAACTTAAAATAAAATTGTTCATCATGTGATGGACTACAAGAGAGTAGCTTTGTGCACGACCCAAGATAAAACATTTTAGAGATTTCGAGTTTTAGACTAAATCATCTCAGGTTGTGCTCATAATGTAAGGAGTACTAATTCTATAAAATACACTAAGAGTTAGAGAAGTCAAGTTGAGATTTCTAAGGAAGCTTATGTGATTTATAAACTTACTAAAAGCGCCTTGCAAACTGCTTCGCTTTCTCTCATAAATTGTTCAGTAACAATTAAAATCTAGTTATGAAATACATTGCTAAGGAGTTTTTAGATCAGTCATGTATAGATTATTAGTGATTTTTAGTACGTTGCACTGCTACTCTGTTCATGAATAGTTTGTAGCATACATCAAGTTTTTTAGAGACCGATGACCATTTAGTTCGTTAGTGTTGAACGGCTGCATTTGTCCTATTTAAGTCAAAATCACCCTATCTACAAACTGATAATAAAATTGAATAACAAAAATCAAAACAAAATTATTAAAAACTTTGTGTAGTTGTTTGATAAGGGGCGGCGATTTTGCCTTTACCCATCCCCATCCCATCCCTCATGCGGGATAGCGATGTAACCTACCCATCCCTCGATGCGGGAATACTAATGACATCCTGCCCCAAACCACCAACCGACTGGGTACCATTCCCAGTATAACCCCGTAAATCCCCATAATCCCTTGCGAATATAACTTTAAAAAAATAACAATGCTATAAACAACACATACAACGTCACTTGGAATCTCTTCCAACAATTGGCTCTATAGTATAAGTTAAAAAAAGGCTAGTGGTCTGCTTATTGGACCTTTGGGTTGAGGTTGTCTTGCTGGGTTTTGTCACATAATTAAACTTATGAGAATGTCGAATCAACATAAGTGAGTTACAAAACGAAATAATAATTAATATAATAATAAATAATAAATAATAATAAAATAATAATAATAATATAATAATAATAATAATAATAATAAAATATAATATAAAAATAATAATAATAATAATATAGAAATAAAAGAATAAATAAACGTATAATAGATATTATAAAAGTGGGACGGGATAATAAACGGGTGTGAGAGCGGATGGTAGACATACATTAAAACTCGCTCCATCCCCATGACGGTACAATTTCATCCCATCCCGCCAACACCACTCGCCAATCAAACACTATCCCTATCCCACCCCGTTGGGGGGTCCCAATTAGACCTGCCCAATTGACAAGGCCTAGCTTTGTGGGAGCTGCAAGTAAAAACGTGAGTATATCACCAACAGTGACATAAAGCCAAATTGTTAAGGTTACAAAAAACCAATTAAAACAACTTTAATCTAAGTAATCTAATTATTATAACTCACAATGAACGCAATGAGTACTATAAAAGTTACTAAATGTATAAATTTTTAACATATAAAAATCACATAAAAAATGACTTATTATCTTTTCACACAGATTACATACTTAAATAGAATAAAAATATTTAACACTATAAAAAATTCATAAAAAATACGGAGCATTAACAATCTGGTATTAATTTCTAAATCAATAATAATGTTATACTTATATGTTGATGGCGTAAATCTCATAGGTTCCCCTCTTCTCTCTTTAGATATATTATATATACCAAGAAATTGCTCTCGATCTTCATTCACATTGGCTACTCTGATAAACAATCACCAAAAAAAAATATAGAGAGGAGGATGGCGAAAGATATATCGAGAAGGGTGTTGTGACAGAAAGAGTCCAAGCATAACATTATATATGAGGCCTTGCCTTTAATTATTCTCTTCATCATCATTCTTCTTCCTATGAAAATTTACAGTAGCAATTATACAAGAATTTGTATCTTTGGATCTCCATTCAATTTCTAATTTATGTAAAACAAATGGCCAAGAAAATAAGGTGAGGAAGGATGCCAAAGATGCAAGCAACAGAGAAGGGTTTGTACCAAGAAAGACACCAAAAAAGATACAATTTATATATGTCTAAACTAAGTGTTGAATGTAACTACAAATGGTAGAGCCGCCCACTTCATAAGAAAACAAAAGATATTGTTTATTGTTGGAACAACAATAAATTTCGATTCTAATCAAGCTAGGTAAGATATTAAAATTAGTCACCAAAATATATGTAAGTGATTAATTCATATCTTCATTATATTTTATGGTTCTGCTTTTAAATAAACTTTTTTGAAAAAGAGTCACATATAGGAAAAAATCACGATAATCTATCTTTACATTACGAGCAAGAACAAACTGCATTAATAATCCACACTATTAGTCATGTAAAAGATCGATAAGTGTCTTACACAACAAATGACCCTCCATGAGTTTCACTCTTCTTGCAAAAAACAATTCAATGGCAAAGATCATAACTTGATTAATTTCTCCCCTCGTGATATTTAAGTGTCACAACTTCCATTTGGATGTTTCAATTAGTTGTTCCAAACCAAAATCTAAAATAGTTTTTTTTTACCTTTTACCCTATTATTACTCAAACATTAATGAATTACTACATTTTTAAAGTCACACTTTCATCATTACTTTACACAATCTATTTAAAATCAAAATTACCTTTTCCCCCGCCCCTCCAAGGCACCCCTACCAAAATTTTGACCTTGTTGTGAAAATGGCATTTTTATCTCCTTTTATTTAGGGCGCATTCTTGTCAACTTCATGTGCAGCTAAATAAACACACCCCTCCCTTCTCCTACACTACCATTATTGTATTCTCATATCAATAGATTCATTTGTTTGTGGCTTGAATAGAATAATATATATTATATCATAGGCCTCAGAACCATCAGCTTAAGCTTTGTTGAGATGGTCTGGTTAAATGGTTATCAATAGCTAGCGTACACCATCATATCAGTACGACTCACGGGTTCGATGCTTCTCCTTCCCCTTCAGTATAGTATATATATCAAGATATGCTACCCACAACTATCACCGTTAAACTTTTGTTAACTGTTGTTAAACTTGGTTCTTACCTAAGTGCTTAATTGCATTGTTGTGTACAACTTACTATAATTTGGGTAAAAATCCAAACTAACTTTACAACCTGAAGCCAATTTATTTAAGTAGAAAACGACCAATATTTGCATCGCAACATCATTCCACATTCCCAAGTTGAATGATTAATTCTCACACAACAGTTCGTCTTTGCAAAACAAATTTCTTAAGGTGAAAAATCCTCCTTTCTTTCAAGTAAGTTTTTGTGTTGAAAATAAAGAGAAACCCACTTAATCCTAACAATAAAATCTGAAAAAAGTTCATACTCCCCCTCCGTGCAATGAAATCGTGCAAATTGGAATTTTAACTATATCACAAGTGAGGAGAATCTTGTAAATAATATAATGTATAAAATAATTAAAGTCACGTGGGCCACTTTTTGATTTGTGTAATCAGTTAGATTATTCAATTATTAATCATTACAATTTATACAAATAAGAAACTAAACGATAAAGTTACAAAACATGCAATGAAGACGAAGAATAATAACTGCAGGATTTTGTGGTACAAGAGGGTAAAAAACTAAATACTATGTACAAAGCTCGTTAGGTCCATTAGCTGGAGCACCGTCTCACGTGATTTTTAATAGAACATGTAAGACATCTAAAAATCCACGCCTTGAAAAAGGGTGTTTTTTTGTACTACTATAGTAGTTACGCATTTTTACCCAGTCTTTGGAGGCATTACTAATCTCGTCCTTACGAGTTTAAGCTATGGTTCAGATGACAGCATCTACCCTACCAGCTAGATTTTTTTCCAGAGCGTGATTCCTAGATCGAACTTAGCAGCGTTTTAGCTTAAGAGCCTTAGGTCCCTTACACAATTCCAAAACCCAACTTAATTGGAAAAAAGGATTTTTTTTTCCCACAAAGACCACCATCGGAAAAAAATCAACAATGACCCAAATCCCATGATCACCGTGCGTACCAAATATCCAAAATCTTAAGACCGCCACTATGTCAAGATAGTTCGTCTAAACTTTTTCTTATAATGATCCTGAACTTTACTGATCCCGGTCTTATAATGTGAAATTTTATAATGTAAATGATCTATTTGACTTTATGGGTGTAATTATTTCCTGTGCTTAGTACTTTCTCCGTTCTGACATAGATATGAAGTTTTTAGACGAAAGTTTTAGGTGCAGATCGAAATGCAGCAACATAAATTTAGTGTGCAAAATAGCAGTATTGAAATGAATCAATCACAGAATTTGAGGTGTTTGTGACTTTTTTGGTCGAAATGATCATATCTTCCTGTTACTATTGTATCCACCCCTATTGACACCTCATTGTTCAGACCAATATCAAGGCAACAAACGAAGATGGATAATAAAGTTAGATTTATTTGGCGAACTGTAATAACGTTAGCGAAACAAGAAATACCAGCATTACAGTAGTTATGTCTGGGGTGGCGGGAAGTGTTCCGTCATATCCACCACCACTCCTTCCTTCGTCGGCACAATTCCATCCCTCATCATTCACCTCTGCAGTATCTAGACAATATTGTTGCTACCATAGGAGCTTTGGTCCTTCAACAATGCTTGTTCGGACAATCTCAAATGCGAGAATTCATACCCAACGCACTTCGCATAAGATCTCCCATCATCATTGCTTACTCACCGCCTTGAGCCACCATAGTCCTCAGCCCCCCGCTCATATTGCGCTGTCTGTCGCCTACCAGTCGGACGGGCTGGTTTGGGGGTCTCCAGCAAATTAAAGATACCAGAAATTCTAAACCTCGCGATTAATGGAGTGGGAGAGAGCAGTATTCGGTGGTTAATTAATTGTTCAACCATTGGCTATGTGTCACTTCTTATTTTTATTTTAGTACGGAGTAATAGATAAATAGATTTTAATATACTTATAAATCCTTAAATTTGTAAGAAACAACCGGTGCATTAACGTTTTCACATTGTAGTTCCAATGTAAGGAGTAATCTTTTATCACTATAACTAATGTAATAACCATTCTTTTATTTTCCTTCCCAAGTGTGGTGCAGTTAAAATCCTAAACCATACCAAATCGCAATTTCGTGGTTTGAGAATTTTTTACAAATTTCGTACCTCAAAATTTCTCGGCCCACACAAACTGCATATTGCAGTTTAGTTGCTTTTCTTTAAAAAAAACCTCAAATTTGATTTTTCAAAGTTCATAATAATACATTTTAAAAATTGGAATGTTGTTGCCGCTAGACCGCAATGATGAAGTTTATTTTGTCGACAAAATTTGTGGTGTGCGATTTTGTCAAAAATAATTAATATATCAAATTAAACCACAAAATTTCCATTTGCAAAAAAAACCTAAAGCATTGTTTTCAAACTGTCAAATTATAGTCCGATGTAAGGTTTAGTACTATTCAAATCGCACTCTGCTCAACCTCACCTAAAATTCCCTGTCAACTTCACATTATAAGTGATAGAATAAAAAATATGAAAATTRTTTATGAGCGTAAGATAAATTTGAAAATAAAAGTTGAAGCATGTCTTTTGGCTGATAGCGTAAACTTTATACTYCGTATAATCTTTCATGAAAATAACGCGATACTCTTACTAGTCTTTCATTACTTTTTATTTCCATGGGGTAAATTTGACAATAATAACACAATAACTATTTAGTTGTCAAATAATTAAAACAAAAAATCAAAAATAAAAATAATAAATAAATGTTTCGAACATTACAATTAAGTCTACCAATAAATTGATGGAATTTTTTGACAAAGGATCAGATGTTTAAATGAAATTAACAATCAGATTTGTAAAATCATAAACATCAATAGGTTCTTCTAACAACTCTAGTTACAATAAATTATGGGAATTGTTTAAATTATCGCCTCACGATTGCAGCGTAGTATAACACACGTTTTTTTCAAATGAAAAATACCTAATCTCCTAACTTTCTTCCAGACAGGATCACCGTAACAACTTGCCACTAGCTACCCTACTCTTGACACTATCAACGTGAATCCACAACATTAATCAGAAAGTTGATATATCGATAAAAATAGTGCCAAAAAGCTTGCTACACTCTTATTGTCTACTGTGAAATTGGGTATAAAGCTACAAAATAATTTGTGATGGAAAATCACTTAGAAGGATTTAAGATGGAATTGTATGTGATGCATGATTTTAACAATTGCTTAAAACAGATTTGGCCGTCAAGGTAATAAACGTATCGGGATTCGTTCCAAGTTACATCACTCCACATTTATGTAATTGAGTGTGAGGGATTGGAGACACCAAACTCTTGTCAGATTGAGAGATATAAGATGGGTTGAGAGGAGTTTTTTTTTCTACATACAACTTAGAGAACAACACCTATTATAATAATATACCAAGGAAATTACAATAGATTAAAGCACATAAATTAAATATCTATATATATAACTAGAACTAAGAATTCCCACTTTCTATCCCCCCCCCCCCAAATTTCTCACATCCTCTATTTAAAACAATTTTTTGCACGTATGGCTCGCTAACAATTGAGAAAAGAAAAATTGATGTGTCTTAATTTCAATTCAAAACAATGAATTGTAATTACATTTGAAAATATTCATTTAATATCAATTATATTTTAATCACATTCTCTTTTTACTATGTAGTAATTTTATAGTATTTATGTAAATTTAAATATGTCTATATATGAAGTTATTTAAGAATGCCAATTTATTATTAGAGAAATGTTAATATGTAATTTTAAACTATCAAAGGGTATTTTGTATTTCATAGGGGGACACTGTTCGCCCCTTGGCGTATATATATAGGATTAATAAAAAATGAAAAAAAATATTAATATGATTATAAGTTAATATGAATATCTTTGAAATATAGTAATCTAAATTGAATCTTTTATTTTAATAATTAATGTT
Organism: Bassia scoparia; assembly: GCA_008642245.1. Classification (NCBI taxonomy): domain Eukaryota; kingdom Viridiplantae; phylum Streptophyta; class Magnoliopsida; order Caryophyllales; family Amaranthaceae; genus Bassia; species Bassia scoparia. Next base: position 58,199 of record SNQN01001538.1, on the reverse strand, counting down.
TGATCGGTATCAAAATTATTTTTAAAAGAGATTTTGATGTAAATTTTATTATATTACTCTGTACTACGATTTGTAATAGAACCCGCTTACAACAGCATGAGACACATACCAACATCTCATTAGAAAATTTCCATCCAAAATTAAAAAAGATACTCCTTATCATTTTTTCTTTTCCTTTTTCAATATATAAATATATAAACAATGGCTTAAATTCTCGCTAGGAATTGAAATTATCACTACGTTTTTTTTCTAAAAAAGAAAAAATGGTTAAAAATTATATTCTTATTAATGAAAAACTTTAAATTTATGACTAAATAAACTAATGTAGTTAATTTTTAATTTCCAAACACCACAATTTTTCCCCGATTTATAGTCATTTATAGTTTTACTCATAATTAATTGAAATCATGTGTTTTTTTTCTCGATCAAGAACCATATGTCTGTTTTTCAATAGCAAGATTTTTTTTTTGGAAAATATTCATATTGCTACAATTTAATTATCGTTAAACATTAAACGACTATCAGTTGCAAAATAACAAACACATTAAGCAATTTTAATTTGAAATTTGAATATGGTGTACTTTATTTGGTTGTAATTGTAACGTTTCCTTTAATTTTTCTTTTTTGAGAAACAAACTATATAAATCGTGCAACACACGGGGCTAATCTAGTTATATAATATTGTATCCTCCATATTTATGTGAATTATTGTCATGTTCAAGRCACATAATTAAAGTCATAACTCATAAGTAGGGGGTTACTAGTTGTTAGAAATTCAACTTGTCATAACACTCACAATGGAATCCTAAGAGATTACCATTGAATATTGTTAAATTAGGCTTTTACAACCATTATTCCAACAAGTACATTTCTTTTTCTTTCATATTTTATTAATTCTTTATTTAATGTGAAATTACTATTTAATTGACCTTTACTAAAATTGGGAACATATTATTTCTATTTGATTAAACAATTCACATGGGATCCAATAACAATTTTCATTTGCCCTTCTACCTATTTAATTACCCAAACAAAGCTCTCCTATGAGTCTAAAACCACAACAGTTGTAACAGGGTTAATAAATACTTAAAAGTTGCGGTTTGAAGGTGCAACCGCAGCATTTAGTCCTTTTTAAATGTTGCGGTTCCAACCGCAATTTTTGTAGTTTTTCCACAAAAGTTGCGGACCCAAAAGCTGCGGTTGAAAACCCAACTTTTAGGGTCTATTCAACCACAACTTTTGACCCTTTTCCACTAGTGCATGAGTATTTTTTTTAAAGGATGACATGGGTATTGTTGGAAATTAAATCATATTTTTTTAAAAAAACTTAAAATAAAATTGTGTCATCATGGAGTGGAAAACTAATAAAAAATGGAGGGAGTAGTCTTTTGGTTGCACGGAAACCCCAAAGATAGAAACAAAGTTTTCTAGAGGTTTTCGAGTTTTAGAAACACTAAAAAAAGTCAAATCTCAGAGGTTTTCGTGCTTCATAAATGTTAATGTGAGTAACAAATTAAAKTACTAATTATAAATACATTCTAGGAGTTAGAGATATGTCAAGATAGAGATTCAAAGGAAGCTTTAAGTGTTTCATTGAGACTCACTGCGCCTTGGCACATGTTCGCTGTACCGTCACTGTTCGTCATAGTTTAAAATTAGGTGTTGATAGCAATATACCATTGCGAAGGTTTTTTTAGAGACAGCTGTGACCATATTAGGTTTTTAAGTGTTTGAGACTGTGCTAGATCAAGTTTTGGGATTTTAGTGTTGTTAAGGGCTTTCTATGAAACACCCTAGATCTACAAACTAGAAATAAATTGAATAAACTAAAAATCAAAACAATATTTATTAAAACTTTGTGTAGGCTTGTTGATGGGGCGGGGCGGATTTTGCCTTTCCCATCCCCATCCCTATCCCCATGGCGGGGATAGGATGTAACCTTTCCCCATCCTCGACTTGTCGGGGATACTAATGCAACATCCCTGCCCCACCACCCGCACGAGTATCCATTCCCGTTAAATCCCCGTGAAATCCCCGCTAAATCCCTGCGAATATAATCTTTAAAAAAATCAACAAGCTATAAAACAACACATACAACGTCACTTGGAATCTCTTCCAACAAATGCTCTAAGTATATAGGTTAAAAGGCTAGTGGGCTGTGCTTATTGGACCTTTGGGTTGAGGTTGTTGTGCTGTGGGTTTTTGGTCACATAATTAAACTTATAGAATAGTCGGAATCAAACATAGTGAGTATACAAAATGAAATAATAATAATAATAATAATAATAATAATAATAATAATAATAATAATAAATAAATAAATAAATAAAGAAATAAATAAATAACGTATAATGAGTATTATAAAAGTGGGGCGGGGCGGATAATAAAGCGGGGTGTGGAGGGGCGGAGTTGGGGAGGATATACATTAAAACTCTTCTCCATCCCCATGACGGGTACTAATTTCATCCCCATCCCCGCCCCACCACCCGCCAAATCAAGACCTATGTCCTATCCCTACCCCGTTGGGGCGGGTCTCCAATTAGACTTGCCCCATTGACAGGCCTAGCTTTGTGGGAGCTTGCAAGTAAAACGTGAGTATTATCACCAAACGTGACCATAAGCCAAATGTTAAGGCTTACAAAAACACAATTAAAACAACTTTAATCTAAGTGATCTAATTATTTATAACTCCACAATTGAACCAATGAGCTACTATAAAAGTTACTAAATGTATAAATTTTGTTAAACATATAAAAATTCATAAAAATATACTTATTAGTTCTTGTTTCACAGAGTTACAAATACTAAATAAATAAAAATATTTTAACATATAAAATTCATAAAAATACGGAGCATTACAATTCTGGTGATTAATTTCTAAATCAATAATAATGTTATGCTATATGTTGATGCGTAAATCTCATAGGTTCCTYCTCTTCTTCTTTTTAGGATATTTTATAATAGCAAGAAATTTGATCCTTTCGGATCTTCATTCAATTTTGCTACTCTGTAAAACAATCACCAAAAAAAAAAGTAGGAGAGGAGGATGGCAAAAGATATATACTGAGAACGGGTTGTGACAAGAAAGAGTCCAAGCATAACATTTATATAGGCCTTGGCCTTTAATTATTCTTCTTCATCATCATCATCTTCTTCTTCCTATGAAATTTYACARTAGCAATTATACAAGAATTTTGATCTTTTTGGATCTCCATTCAATTTTTCTTAATTTATGTAAAACAATGGCCAAAGAAAATAAGGTGGAGGAGGATGCCAAAAGATGCAAACAGAGAAGGGTTGTACCAAGAAAGACACCAAGGATACAATTTATATAKGTCTTGAAACTAAGGTTTTAGAAATGTAACTCAAATGGATAGAGCCGCCACTTCATAGAAAACAAAGATATTTTGGTTTATGGTTGGAACAYAATAATTTTCTGATTCGTAATCAATRCGAGGTRAATATTTAAAATTAGTACCAAAATATATTAAAGTGATAATTCACTTCCATTTATATATGTTTGCTTTAAAACTTTTGAAATGAGGTCACATGATAGGAAAAAAATCACGATAATTAACTTTACATTAGAGCAAGAACCAAACTGCCATAATATCCACACTATTAGSTCATGTAAAAAGATCATTAAAGTGTCTTACAAACACCTCCATAGTTTCAACTCTTCTTCAAAAACAATTTCAAGCAAGATCATTAACTTGATTAATACTCCCTCTGTTTTTTATTAGTTGTTCCACTTTCCATCTTGGATGTTTTCAATTAGTTGTTCCAAACCAATCTAAAAATATTTTTTTTTACTTTTTTACCTACTTTATTTACTCAAACATTAATGAATTACTCTTTTCTAAAGTCAACTTTCATTACTTTACACAATCTATTTAATCAAAATTACCTTTTCCCAAAAATTTTGACCTTGTTGTGAAAAAATGGTATTTTTATCTCCTTGTTATTTGAGCCATTCTTGTCAACTTCATTGGCGCTAATACACCCCCTCCCTTTACTCAAATTATGTTATTCTCATATCAATAGATTTCATTTGTTTGTGGTCTTGATAGAGTATATAATAATATATTCATGGGCCTCAACCATCAGCTTAAGCTTTTGGTTGAGGTGGTCTGGTTAACATGGTATCAGAGCTAGCGTGACACAGAGCTCACGRGTTCGAATCTTACCTCCTTCTCCCTTCTAAGTATATATTATATTTCTAGGCCTCAACTATCACCTTAAACTTTTGGTTGAGATGGTTTGGTTAACAGGTTCTTCCATAAGTGCTTAATTGCATTTGTTGGTTACAAACTCTTACTATAATTTGTAAAAAATCCGAAACTTATCTTTACACAATGAAGCCAATTTACTAGTAGTACGAGCAATATTTGCCGCAACATCATGTCCACATTCCCAAGCTTGAATGATTAAGTTCTCACAAATGTCGTCTTGCAAGAACATTTCTTAAAGGTGAAAATCTCCATTTTCTCTTCAATAAGTTTTTGTGTTGAAATAAAGAAACCCTTAATCCTAAACAATAAAAATTGAAAAAAGTCATACTCCCTCCGTTGCATGAAGATCGTGCAAATTGAGAATTTTTAACTATTCACAAGTGAGGAGAATCTTGTAAATAACTATTAATGTATAAGAATAATTATAGTCACGTGGGGCCTTGTTTGATTTGTGTTAATCAGTAGATTATTAATATTCAATCATTACAATTTATACAAATAAGAAACTAAAGATATAGATGATACAAAACATGCATTGGGAAACGAATGAATAATAACTGGCAGGATTTTCGTGGTACAGAGGGAGTACAAAACTAATACTAGTGTACAAAGCTCGTTAGGTCATGAGCCCGCCCGACTTTTTAATAGAACATGTAAGGACAYTAAAAACCAACGCCTTTGAAAAGGTTGTTTTTTTGGTACTACTATGAGTATTTACCACCGTCTTTTGGAGAGTTGACTAATCTCTCACGAGAGTTAGCATGGGTTCGATGGACAACATCCCTACCAGCTAGATTTTTTTTCCATTCCCTAGATTCGAACTTGAGACCTTTAGTTAAAGAGCTTGAGGTCCTTAAACATTCAAACCAACTCTAATTGGTAAAAAGGATGTTTTTTTCCCACAAGGACCACCCGGGAAAAAAAATCAACATTGACCCAACCCATGATCACCCGTACCAAATATCCAAAATCTAAGACCCAAGCTATGTTCAGTTCGTCTTAATTTTTTCTTATATGATCTGAACTTTACTGATCGGCTATAATGTGAAATTTTATAATGTATGATCTRATTTGAACTTTATGTAATATTTTTTGTGCTTAGTACTTTCTGACATGATATGAATTGATTTTAGACAAAGTTTTAGGTGCACTGAATGCACAATAAATTTAGTGTGCACTAGATTTGAGTGACCCTTTTGGTCGAAATGAACATATCCTCAATTGTATTCCCTATTGACCTCCCAATAACAAGGCAACAATACGAAAGATGGATATATAAAGTTAGATTTATTGGCAACGTAATAACGTTAGCACCAGAAATACCATTACAGTTATGTCTGTGGCGGGAAGTGTTCCGTCATTCACCTTCCTTTCGTCGCCACCACCATCATCACCATCGCATATCTTGCTACCATGGAAGCTTTGTCTCCAACAATGCCGGACTTCAATCGAGAAATCCAACGCACTCATTCTCTCYCCTCACCGCCTTCGCCACCGTCAGCCGCCGCTCTTATGCGCTGTCGCCACCGTCGAAGGCKGCGTTTTGGAGGTCTCGCAAATTAAGCAGAAATCTCGCGAATGGAAGTGGAGAGAGCAGTATTCCGTTAATTATATTGTTCAACCTCCATTGAATGCGAACACTGCTCGTTCGCGTCCTCCTTTGGTGCTTGTTCATGGCTTCGGCGCTTCTATTGCTCATTGGAGAAGGTTTGCTTTCTCTCTCAATTGAATTAATTTATTTTTTAATAGAAAATTTCAAAATGCTAAAATTCTCTGTTCTTGTTTATTGATGAATTAGTTCGTGCATTTTGGTACTTCGTTAATCGATTACAATTGTTAAATTCGTATCGTACTGTGGAATTTTTGTCTATCATGTAGTACTAGTTCATGAAAATTTGTGTTGTAATGTTGATTAGGGAGATAGCTGAGTTTTGGAATCAGTTCAATTGCTCGTGAGTTTYTTCTTCAATTTCAATTTTCATTTGAATTAAAAATTTGCATGCTTTCTTATAATTTCTGAGAATATTTTCGGAAACTCGAAACTAACMGCCGCGAATGCGATTACAACCTCTTGTTGACAATCTGCTTTACCAACCATTACTTCTGTCCTCTGGTTTTGCAAACCAATAATTGGAGCTCACTACTAGATTTTGTGTCAGTGGTCCATTGTTGTAGGGTTCATCGTCGTGCAGTAATCGATGTAGTATTATAGTCAAGTAAGTATAAGGAATTCCACAGTTAGGTTAATTGCTTTGTTGTGCATTTGTTTAAATATCAACTAGAGTACATTCCAAAACTTAAATTTTTAAAATTTTCAAGAGATAGGAAGTTAAAATTATCAAACATCAAACCTAATATATATATAAGTGTTAGAAGTATGATTATATATGCAGGAAAACTTGTTCGTTATAAAATCATTTTGAAAAAGAAAAAAACTAAAATAACCAAAAGAAAAGTGATAGAGACGCTTACTAATAAAAAGGAAAAAGTGATGCCCTTTGATATCATGCAAGTGAATTATTTACCGCCATTGTTTGGTTTATAGCCCTAAAATTGTCATAACCATAGCTTCTGTTTTTCCCCTGGAAAATACTAAATGTAGCTCTAAGGGATGGATATAAGAAGCTAAAAGGTGAAATTTTTAGCATTGACTAAGCCTATCGATGAATTTCCTTATCAATACTGTTATAGGCAATGTATTTAATGCTTAAACTAGGGCGCATATGTTTGTCGATTTTGAAATACTATATAGAATGGCGGAATCTACCCACAAGCAATATGCAAGTGTATGTATTGTCACCCCCTGCCCTAGTAAAAAGCGAGACGAGGGAATACAAAAGAAATCTATTGGTTTCTTGTGCGTCATTGTCTTTACTTACATTTCTTTATTGTGACATAGCCAGTTCAGATGGTTTAGAACTTCAGCTTTGCTGGAACTTTATTACTCTTTTGCATCATGCTGGATTTTGCCTTTATTGGAGAAAATTTGAATACTATTTTGTGACTTGGTTTTCTCTCATTAAAACAGAGGTAGAATTCTTTATGGTTGAACAGGGGGATAAATTTATTCATTTTAGTAATTCTGATTTCTTTAAAACCTGTAGGAATATCATGACGTTGGCCCAGAATCATACGGTCTATGCTGTTGATCTTCTTGGATTTGGTTTATCAGAGAAGCCAATAGGATTTATGTATACAATGGAAGCATGGGCTGGGGTAAATGTTTATAGTTAAGTTTGATCTTTAAGTTGCTATGTTAAGCTACTATTAAGTAGTCAGTCGTTGCAGATCACTCCTCTTGGCTCATTTTCAACAGTTGCTGTTGGATTTCATTGATGAAGTAGTTCAAGAGCCAGCTGTTCTTATAGGCAATTCTGTAGGAAGTCTCGCCTGTGTGATTAGTGCCTCAGGTAGGTCTCTTTAGTTTTCATGCAATACTAGATTCCTATCTCCTGCTGGTGACAGTCAAGTCTCTCTCTCTCTCTCTCTCTCTCTCTCTCTCACACACACACTCTCATCTTTTGTACACATTTATGAATTATTTATGGCCAAAGTAAACGAGTTAGAGTGAAATGATTGTAACCTTGTATTGTTTTACTTCTTCTGTTGGCTCCATTGCCTTTGTCCAGAATCTTCTCAAAGATCTCGACCACTGGTTAGAGGACTTGTCCTGCTGAATTGTTCTGGTGGCATGAATAACAAAGCAATTGTTGATGATTGGAGAATTAAATTGTTCTTACCTTTGCTTTGGCTTGTCGACTTTCTCTTGAATCAAAAGGTTATTGCATCAGCTATATTTGAACGGGTAAAACAAAGGTACACCTTTCTTGGTCAAATTTCAAAAATCTGAAACTGTAATGCAAACAAAGTTACACTTTTTTTGGAGGACCACTTAGAATGATTAACTTTGGTTCATGTAGCTGACCAATTGTGGGATTAAGGCTCCGATTAATTGCTTGCTTGATTGAAAGTGTTATGCAACTGATTGTTTTCCTTGCAGGGAGAACTTGCGAAATGTTTTGTTATCGGTGTACGGATGTAAAGAATCTGTGGATGACACATTGGTTGAGGTACTACTGCATTTCTTATCATTGTTTCACATTTGAGCTCAATTTTTCTTATTTGATACAAAGTATGTTTGGGTTTAGGGCGTGTTTGGCGTACCTTTTTTAAGTAGGCTTTAGCGTTCTGATTAGATTAAAACGCTACTTGGTTAATTTTATTAGTGTTCGGTAAGGTAGCATTTTGACTAGAGGTTAGCGTTAAACGCAACTTTTTTCAAACGCTAGGATAAGTAACGTTTTATAGGTAGCTGTAGCTGTAGTGTTTTCCGATTTTTTATTTAATTTTATTCTACTATTAATACAACCGCTACTATTGCCGAATACTCATATTGAAAAATCTAAATTTTACCGCTAACCACTACTTCAACCACTACCGACTAGCGCACCCTTGGGAGCCATCATCTCCACCATTGCTACTATTGTCGGACGTACCCTAGGGAGCCATAAAGGTTAATGACGTAAATAAGTTTTGGGYCCTCTTTATGTGAAGCTCCATAGTTTTACATTCCATAAACAAGCTAACGCTAGTTAGCAATTTAGCATCCATTGCCATAAGATAATTAAACCTTCCTTTTCCTTGCACTGAGCACTATGTGTCTTCCACTTCAGATGAATATGTAACATGCCTTCTTAAAAAGGCCTGTGCTCTTGTGCTATGAAGTTAATCAGAGAAAAAAGGGGGAATCCTCCATTGCATCAGCTTTGTGATTTTTTGATATGCTACTTTTGTATTAAAAGGCTGAAGTTCTCATATGGTATATCTACTATAACYATTGTTAATAAAGGTAGGTTCTTCAGTATTGTAAAACTGAGAGCTACGAGCCTGTGATAGGTAGTATGTATAATCATGACACCCTTATTTATTGTTCTCCTTGTCACTTGAACTATTAGAATGAAACACAAATAGCAACTAGTTTTTGGGCAAATTGCTTGACTGGGATCAGGGGTGACTGTTTGGTTASGAATGTTATGGTTTTGTTATTTTGGTGTGAATAGATCTTCATAGATATACAAAAGAACCTCGCATCTGATTGTAATGGAGAGATTGATCAAATGGAGACCATATATGAAAATTGGAAAACCTTAAATTGATCAAATGACAGTTAATTATGTAATTGTGGTGATAATGTGGGAAATATTAACTGTTTTCAGTCATGAGTATGCGCTATGCAAATCCTCCCAATTAATGAAATCAAAGAGATTGATAATGGCGTGTTTTTCATATAATGCAAAAATAGGCAAGGATGTAAAGTTAAAAGGAAGAGGGACATCTATCCTTAGGTGGTGGTGTTTTCAATTTTGTATACACTAGGTATAGACATATAACTTTAACCACTTATGTAAATTAAGAAATAAGAATACAGTAAAATAACTTTAACCTGGTGTTGTAAAATTGCAGAGTAATGAATTAGTCCTATAAACACCTAGTAAATCTTAGATAGAATTGCGCTATTATTTATCGCAGTAAGCATTCCCATTCTCCCTGTTTAGTGGTCAAAGTAGGGGTGGTTCCTGTGGAATCGTTCTATAACATTATCCTCATTCCTCACCTTCTTACTGGACCTATGCATATCCTCAGTGTTTCTTTGGCTTGGTAAGGTAATATTTTGGTATCATTTGAAAACTGCAGATCATAAAGGAACCTGCAGATGCTGAAGGTGCACTGGATGCTTTCGTTTCAATCGTGACTGGACCTCCTGGACCGAATCCAATCAAACTAATGTCAAAGATTTCAGTACCTATACTGGTTTTGTGGGGCGATCAAGACCCATTTACTCCTCTTGATGGTCCAGTTGGCAAATACTTCACGACATTGCCTTCTAGCCAACCAAATGTGTCTCTCTTTGTTCTCAACGGTGTTGGACATTGCCCTCATGATGATAGACCTGATTTGGTCCATGATAAGTTACTTCCTTGGTTGGCTAATCTTCCAGCTTCTTAAGAGAGTTTTGTTTTCTGAAATGCTGTTGTTTGCTTGGAAAAAAACAATTATTCTTACTGTAAGTTCCTTGTTTATAAAACAATCAATAGAAATGAAGTTCATATTGATTACATGAGTTTCATTTAACTACTGGTGCGTGCTGAATTGTGCCTACTTCAGATTGTAAATTATAGCAAATAGAAGCCGCATTACTAGTACTATACACTGTAATGTACCATACCTRCTGTATGCAAGGTACACTCAGAAAATGAAGTGCGTACACACTGGCCACCAGCCCATCACCYTATGGGTCGAACCCTCCTACGTCTATCAAGTGGGCCTGGTTGGCGTTACGCTGTCAAATTGCTTACTTTCTTAAAACTCTTCACCCCAACATCTTGTTTGCTTTGGGACCAATATGAGCAAACTTCTTATTTTGGTTACCTTCACAAAAGACCAAATATTAATGGAGTTTGCAAGACTTGTTAGCGCTACAACACTTTTTTTATGTATTTCATATGGGAAGTGGGATGAACAATCCAAACATTTGACATGTTGTATTTGTTAGATAATCCCTGAACATTTATATTTACTAGATAATCCCTAAGCGAATTCTCGGTTTATAAAGAGAAATTTCTAAACAATCTTGGAAATTGTTTTAATAAAACAATCCAGTGACATTGTTATATGACACTCCGTAATTAAGTCCAACTTTTGAGGTCAAAGTATATGATTCTTAAATAACCCTAAAGTTGAACTTAATTACGGGGTGTCATATAACAATGCCACARGATTGTTTTATTAAAACAATCTCCAGGATTGTTTAGAAATTCCACGTTTATAAATAAGTTGTGAATTATTTTACATAAAACAAAATATTTATGTATTTAAAATGTAAATATCTAAAAAATAAGTTTCATTTTTTATTTTTTTTAAATAGTTATGCATATATATTGATGAACAGTACACGCGTACCCCTTTAAACGTTCAATGTACCCCAGATTGAATTACAAATACTTCCTCCGTTTCTTTTTAACGTCAACTTCGGTTTTGGCATGGTTTTTAAGAAAGAGATTTAAGGGTGTAAACGAATAAGTTATGTAATATAATTTTAAGACTAGTAACTTATGATCTCGTTCTTCTTTGTGCTAAAATTATTTTACCTAATTTGCTCGTTTACATCTTCAAATCTCTTCACGACAACTTTGGTTTTGGCACGTTTTTTAAGGAAGAGATTTGAAGATGTAAACGAGCAAATTAGGTAAAATAATTTTAGCACAAACAAGAACGAGATCATAAGTTACTAGTCTTAAATTAAATTTAAAAAAYAGCAAGAAATGAAGAACTCATAATCAATTCAATCAAAAACATACATTACATTTCATAAAAGTCACTACTTTAATTAAACCCTAACTTTAAATCTCATCATCTCAATTAAACAATCCAAAACAAATTTCCAGCTTTAATAATATAATCAAAACATGATTAAAACATAATATTTATGCAAATTTATCAAATAAAATTGATTAGAAATCAATTTGGAGGTTTAGGGTTTATACCTTAACAATTGGGCACAAAGGAACAAAGGGAAGAGGAGAGAGAAGGACAATGGGGGCCGCCATCCTCT
>SNQN01001538.1:0-38848 GCA_008642245.1 Bassia scoparia | reverse complement strand
ACCAAAAGAGTGAGCATATGTCCGTAGCTCCACTCCTAGCTCCTCGCTACTCCTCTCAAAGCTTCGTAGTGCTCGCAAATGAGTCCAAAATCACTCCAAATCAATGAAGGCAACCTAAAACTAATTCAAACACTAAAGAAACATATTAGTAGCAAGGAGGGCCTTAAGAAGGTCAAAAACCATTCAAAATAGCAAGAGAATGGGGAGAAAAACCATATATCAATACAATACATCAGATAGTGACTTGCCAAACCATGTTTTTAAACTTGACAAAGCTTTTTATGGTCTCAAACAAGCTCCTAGAGCATGGTATGAGAGACTTTCCAATTTTCTTTTAGAAAATGGCTATAAGAGAGGTTCTGTTGACAAGACACTATTCTTAAAAGACGGGGGAACTGATTTGTTAGTGGTTCAAATATATGTTGACAAAATTTTGTTCGAAGCTACTAATCCTGATTTGTGTGATGAGTTTGCAGGTTTGGTGAAAAGTAAATTTGAGATGAGTATGATAGGAGAACTTGGCTTCTTCCTAGGGCTTCAAATTAAGCAAACCAAGGATGGAATCATGATCCATCAGCAGAAATACCTCAAGGAACTACTGAAGTGATATGGTCTGCAGGACAACAAATCCTATGAAACACCTATTCCAACTTCTACAAAATTGAGCCTTGATGAGAAGGGAAAGGATGTAGAGGGTAAGCTGTACAGAGGTATGATTGGTTCATTGCTTTACTTGACTACAAGTAGGCTAGATATAGTGTTTTCAGTAGGGTTTTGTGATAGAATTCAAAGCAACCCTAAAGAATCTCACCTAAAGGCTGTCAAGAGGATTCCGAGGTATCTTAATGGTACTAATGATCTATGTTTGTGGTATCCAAAAGGGAGTAGTATGAACCAAGGAGGAATCTGAAGAGAAGGAGGAGTCTTCACAAGCTGCTGATGAGGATGATGAACTGGTTTATGAAGGTATTGAAAAAGAAGAAGAGGTGGAGGAGGAGGATGCTACTTCAGAGGACCTCGAGGGTGAGGAGGAAGATGATGAGACTGAAAATGACTTTGGAGCTGATTGATTTGCCTATCTTCTTATTCTATTTGGTGCTAACCCCTCTAATTTCTTTTAACTCTATATCTGGTTTCCCCCCTTTCCTAAATTACAAAAACATTCATCTTATGTAATTTGGTTTACTGTTGGTTTGTAATAACTTCTTAATTAGGATAGGTAGCTTTTGGTACTTTTGCAGGAACAATTGGTAGCATCAGCATCTCTAGAATGTTGTTTGAGCTGTCTATATTAGCTTAAACTTAATATAATTAGTAGTTTATCTATTGGTTGTATATTCTGTTTTCTCGTTTAATTTCTATGTTCCTTAATGATTTTGATGATGCCAAAAGGGGGAAGCAGGTGAAGTTTTGATCTGTTCCACCTATCATAGGGGGAAGCAAATCATATGAGTTGCAATTTGTATGTGTTGCAGCAACTAGAGCAAGGTTGAAAACCTTGCTAGAGGTGACAGACCACTCTAGTCTGGAAATGAGTGTATTTAATGCACTTTACTTCTTTTCATCCTAATGGCTTGGAAACAAGTCTGAACTAACTGATGTTCTTATTGCCAATGCATGTTTAAGTCTAAGAGCTCTGAGTCTAATTAGTATCTGCCTATGGTGCTTAGTAAACTCTTTCTTAAACTATTGTYAGTTAGTTGTGAACTAGTGTACTTGTGAATTATGTTTATTCTGCAGGAATAGTACGAGACCAGTCCCTTGGGTTCTTAAGAACTCAAATGTTGAACAAGTTCCCAAAACTTAATGATGTTATTTGCAAGGGGGAACTTCATGGTTTGTCATCATAAAAAAGGGGGAATTTGTTGAGTTCCTACTTTGAGTTTTGAATGATGACAAACTACAGTGAACGATCTATTTGCATGCAAGTTTCTGTCAGCATGTACATGTACAAAAGGCACATACAAGTTCAATAGATGATAAAGACGAAACTCATGAAGCCAAGTCTTGATGTTTGCATGAAGACCAAGTTCAGAAGAGTCATAGTCTTAGGTCTTAGATACAATGTAAGTGGTATTTTGGATTGTATAAATGCATTATAAAGGTTGAGTTAGAGAGATGAGCTAGTTGTATGTGATAAGTAACTTTGGTTGCTTATCATATACAACTACAAGTAAACTAAGTTGGTTGGAACAGTATGGGAACAGTTCCAAACCAGTCCTCTCAAGTTTACTTCTCAACATTCGTATTTGTGGAAAGTTTCCTTCCGCGTGAAATGATTTTGAAATACACGAATGGTTAGGGTTTTGCACAAGCAAGATATTTTTAGTATAGCAAGTGTGTTATATTATATTGTACTGATTTTATTTGATCTCAAATAAAATCAGTTGAGAATATTTTCCGTGGATTATTACCATTCTCCCAAAGAAAATATTCTCACACAATATTCTATAACATGCAAGACAAAGGCTTACTTAAGACTRCTTGCTCGTACCTAAACCCTAATACTTTTGCACGAGCCATATTCGTAAAACCTAAATTGCAAAATTTCTCTCCCTCTCAAAACTTAACCTAGCATAAATCCGATACCACATTAAGGACTGAATATACTCTCATTCTAGCATTAAGGCTAATTGTTTTTGAGAGACAAAGTGTTGTCATTTGAGCAGATTGTGAGTTCAGTTTGATGGGGAATTTGATCAGGGATCAAGTTCAGTTGAATAACTATAGTTGGTGGTTGAGTTGAACTTCCATAGGTGGAAGTTGGGGGGATCTTTTGTGCATAGGTGCATAATTAGATCAAGTGTATTCTTTTGTTATTTTGAGTTGATTAATAAAAGAGTGAGTGAGTGGAGGATGTAGACTTATTAGAAGTCGAACCTTGTTAAATCTTTGTGTTRTTTATTTCTCGCATTTATTATTCGACTGCCTAAGGACTGGTTCTCAACTGGTCTTAATCAATCGAAAAATTTACAACACTTATTCAATATTCAATTCGCCCCCCTCTTGAGTATAACTTGCACTTTCAAAAATTATTTTCCCCGCCCCAATCTATCTATTATCTATCGATCTATTATATATATATATTACTAAAGCAAAAATCAAGGAGGACACATGTAATTTCCTGGTTAAAAACTTTCCTTCCAATTTTTTTAATTTTTTTTTAAATTACTAATATAACACACTAAATCTAAAATATAATTAAAATATTTTTAAATTTTAATTAAATAATTTATCTATCAATTAGCCACAAAGGAAATATTCTAAATTTTTTTAAATAAATTAGAAGATTCTACATATCAATATATAATTATTTCTACAATTGAATATTATTCAATTTAATTCAACTCTAAACAAATCTATTTATTTAAAAAAAATTTAATGAAAACATATCTTTTATACTCGTATATCATTAATACTAAGTATCTCTGTACTATACATATAATATCAAAACACATAAAAGTATAATAAATCAAATTATATACTCCTAGTAAATAATCTCAAGATATTTGTACACAATCAACTTATAATTTCTCAAAAACTTAATATATTTTTTTTGATTAGTTTGCCATTTTTAGTACGAGTATTGATTGTATCTACGGTATTAATTACTAGAAAACCATATTATTTTCTTTAATAAGAAAAACAAGGTTAAAACCTACTACTCCGTACTTAAAAAATAATAAAACAAAAGATAAATATAATATTGCAAAAGGATAGTTTAAAAATATTAAAATCTATGTACTCCCTCCGTTTTTTTAGTTGTTCCCGTTTATTTTGGGATGTTTTTAAAATAGTTATCAAACCAATCTAAAAATAACTTTTTCACATTTTACCTACTTTATTTACTCTAACATTAATACTACCCTTTTTAAAGTCAACTTTCATTACTTTACCGAATCTTTCACCCAAATTTACTATTTCACATAAATTCATTCACACATTTACTCTTTTACCTAACTATTCAAACTTTTTACCCCAACTATTTTATACTCAATAACTCTTAAAAACCGTTCATTATGAAACGATCTAAAAAATGGAGGGAGTTATATTATTATTATATATATATTATTATTATTATTTTTTATTATTATTATTATTATATTATTATTATTATTATTTATATTATTATATTATATTATATTATTATTATTATTATTATTATTTTATTAATTATTATTATTTTATTATTATTATTATTATTATTATTATTATTAGTATATACTAAACCAAAACCAAGAGTGACACATCACATGTCCCATCTTGGTTTTCAAGCTTCTGCTATTCTGTGCGTATGCTTTGCTTGACACTGGGTTTTCTCAATCTTCCCTCAATATTCTTTGCTTCACTCGCTCGCTCACTCACCTTGGTCTGAATTCCCTTCTGCAACAAACATTCCCCAAAAATTCTGTATTATATCACAGAAATTGCCCCAAATGGCAAGCATTCTCAAAATTGCTGTAAATCGCTTCGTCAAAAATGGCAGAAGAAGAAGAGTCAAATTCGTTGGAGTATACCCCCACTTGGATTGTTGCAGTTGTGTGCTTTATCATTGTCCTCATTTCCCTTGTGGCTGAGCGTGCCCTTCATCGTCTTGGCAAGGTACCCTTTTCAATTTCCCTATTCTTTTTTATCATCAAATATTCTTTTCAATTTAATTAGTCATGTTGTTATAATGTATTCCAAACTAAATTGTGTTAAATTGAAGTTGCATTTTACTCACTAGATTAAAGATATAAAGATATAATTTCAAAAACATGCTTGCCCCCTTTTCCATTGGACACTTTATTAGCTGAACGATTGTGCATTACGATTTCAATTTGTATTTCGATGCCTTCATTTACGTCAAAATACACTTTATTCACATTGTTCAATTTTAACTAAAAACTTAATGTTTTCTACAAAATGTCTTAGTAGTATAGCATTTGGATAGCCTACTTGGCTACTTCATCAAATTACATAAGCTGGTGACAAAAGAAAATTACGTGTTTCACTTGACCATAGAAAGTTACAGATTACTACTTCAAACAAAGATATTCTAGTTTGGGAATTTTCAGTGGATCAGAAAAAAAAGTTAATAACCTAAATGGCTATTATTATCATTTTTCTTTTCAAGTTTCAACATGGTCACCGTATGGCTTTGTATTTGTTAAATAGTTAATAACATAAGTGGCTCTCTTTTGAAGTTAAATATGGCTACTTTATTCCATTAAAGTATGAACTTGTATACAGAAAAGTACAAAATCATGATCAAAGCTCACTCAACTACATAGAACTATAGAACATCAAATCAAATGACTAATTTTTTACTTTTTTTTTCATGATATTGTGTTCCCTTTTCCTTTTTAATCTGTACGGAGTAACTTAGTATTGGTTAACCATAATTAAAGCATAATTAACGACATTATCAATCAGAATACGACTAATCTAGTAATCGCAAGTTTGCAACTATGTAGGAAAAGCAATAAAACAAGGTTGTTTGGAGATTAAAATGATAAATAACTAATCCAGAAAAAGGAAAKGATTTTTGTTAACTACTTTTTCAAAGTAATACAACTAGAATACTAACAGGATTATCTGCATAGATCTATTTTTCATATAACTTGGGCTATTATGACGAGCCCACATTCTGTAGTGCAGCTTTGTTGCACAATTTGCTAGTTTATGAAAGTACTATTAACTTACCAACCCATTGGTTAAGGGTTTAGAGTTTAAATTTTCCTTAAATAAAAAGCATAAMATTTGAGTGAATTGAACATCCTTTGACCTTGACTCCATCTAATGTCAAAATTAAATGTATTGAAGTTTAGAAGTGATCTAGTTATACTCCCTTTGTGCCATGAAGATCTTGTCAGTTTCTGCTCTTACGTTTCCCAATGCATGTTTTATATCGTTTATATCTCTAGTTACATGTTTGTATAAATTGTAATGATTGAATATCAATAATCTACACATTAACACGTTTCAAACAAGACCCCACATGACTATATTTATTCTTATACAATAATAGTTATTTACAAGATTCTCCTCACTTGTGAATAGTTAAAAAATCTCAATTGGCATGATCTTCATGCAACTGAGGGAGTATAATATTTGGTGGTTCAAATATTCATGTTCAACAGAGCATGAGGGATTAATGTTTTATTATTTTCTTGACCAGTGCTTGAAGAGAAAGAAGCAACAATCATTATATGATGCCTTGCAAAAAATTCAAGGAGGTAGGATGTCACATTGCCTTATTAGGTTTTGCTCTCATTTTGAAATGATTAGCAGCAATGTTACTGCCTGAAAAGGCAAGGCTTTTGGCCTTTTTTCTTGGTCCTTAATGAGCTCTTTAATTGTATGATTAATTTCAAGTTGACATGGGTTATTTTATTGATACGTTAATGCAGTATGCATAACTTTTTTTTTTTTTTTTTTTTTTGTGTTAATTCTTGAGAAACCTCATAGATCGTGGAATTTCCAATAATAATTTGAGCAGATGCAGACACCCTTTAAATTGTGGCTGGGTACTTGAAAGTGATGCAAAAATCTGGTCAAAACTTGGCTGTGGATATAAATTTTCCATAAAGCAAAATGTATGTATTGTGTTTGTGCATAATGGTGGCTAGTTCATAAAGGTTTTTGACACAATGAAAATTTAATGAAATTAACATGGAGCTTAGTATCTAAGTGAAAGTATAGTTCATGTGGTATGGAATCACTGTTGGTTTAAAAAGAGCCTTTTTCTTTTTAAGATAATACTAGTAATAGTGCACAACAATGCCAAGCAACTGCTAGCATGATCATTTCAAAATTACTTGCCGATGCAATGTAAATGTGCATTTTTCTAAAAACATGAAATTATGGTGCCATTAAAGTGATATGATATAAGTCTATAACCTTGCCTTAAATCCTGCTGCAAGCTGCTCCACTGATATACTGGCTTAAAGCTCAATTTTTTATATTTGTCTATGATTCTAGCTACTTTTCATTTCTAATGTTAAATTACAATATACAAATACTGTCTGTTGTCCATAGTTCCATATCAAAATTCACACTGGTATGGTTATCTTTCTTGATTTACAAGCACTAAGTTATGTACCTCTTCATTATTTCTGTAATTGTGGACAACAATGCAACAATATCAAATTGAAAATTCCAACGAAAGTGTTCAACAACAATCTCTTGTGCATCATTCTTGAAAATGATCCTCTTCTATCCCTCACTATGTAGGTCTAAGTTCTTCCCTAAACCATTTATTCTCCATGTCATTTGTAACTTCTTTGGTCTCTCTCGACCTCCTTTAAAGTCCACATATATCCACTATCGATACTTCTCACTTTTCTAATCAGAGCATCTATTGTTGGCATACCCTTATTTTGTCCTCAATATGTTCCTGCATGGGCCGCATCCCATCTCAACCACACCTTACTTGCACCTTCCCCCCCCCCCCCCCCCCCCCCCACCCCCCCCCCCCGCCCCCCCCCCCCCCCCCCCCCCCCCCCACCCCCCCCCCCCCCCCCCCCCCCCCCCCCCCCCCCCCCCCCCCTTATATGAGCTGTCTTAAAAGCTTCACATTCAAACCCATTTAGTTCCAAGAATGGTGGGTGTGCTCTATTTCGAATAATTTTCTTCTAACATAGAATTTTTTCTATATTGTCTTCTATTAGATTATTTTATATTTCCTAAAACCTTAACATACTCTTTGAAGAAGAGAGATAATTGAACATTGTGTAGTAAGATCAGTGTGATTCACATAGTGAAGTTCTTAACGTGGTCTTGATTCTAGTTCTATGTATTATGTTCAAAGTAGCAGGTTTTACTGTGTTACTTGGCTTTTGGTGTCTGTCATCATGTCAGATGATTGTTCACATTTCCTTTGTCTCCTTCCCGAACTTTGGATGGTTGATTATGCCAGAGTTGATGCTATTGGGATTTATCTCTCTACTTCTCACAGTCTTTCAAGGATTTATAAGTGAAATGTGCGTTCCAGCATATCTTACAAACTCTATGCTGCCGTGCAGAAAGAAAAGCACTGACCACGAGGGCAATACCCATGAAAAATATGATTTTCAACCTTCATGGAGTAAAAGACGACTACTTGCCGAGGGAGGTAATCAATGTGCAAAAAAGGTAAACATAGTTGTCCCATAAAGTATAATTTTGCCTTTTTCCCTCAATAGTGATCACATTAAATGACATGGTAGAGTTTTTTAATCCTAAAATTTCAGTTTATATTAAGAAGATTCTCTGAACAATGACTATATAATAATCAATTTTCCGTAAGAAAAGTGTCTATATATTCTTTTCTAACTTCGATTGCAATGACTATTCATAGTGAAATTTTGTACTTCATTCCTTAAAGGTGTTGCTATTTAGTGTTCATACGCTTCTCAATGCATGTTTTATATCGTTTATATCTTTAATTGATATTTTTATAAATTATAATAATTGAGAATTGACAATGTTCTAAAAGAATCAAACAAGACCCCACATGACTATATATATTCTTGTACATTGGTAGTTATTCACAAGATTCTATTCGCTTGTAAATAGTRAAGTAAATACAAATGGTAACATCTTTGAAGAACGGAGGGAGAAGGCTTTTTTATGATATGTGAAATCTTGTGAAGAACTACTTATATATCATAATAGAGATTAGGAATCTTGAGAARAACTACTTATTGCTTAAGTCTTCCCACATATTTTGCAATAAGTCTATAGTAGAACCAGATGCATGTAGTTTCTCATGCATCCGGGTAATTGATGTGGATTTATAAGCGATATGCTCACAAATCCCTTGAATACCACGAATAAAGCACGAATAGAAGGATATTTCCCAAAKATGGGAATAAAACGAACGAAAATAACTTCAAACTCCCGGACCAACCACAAAATTTGAAGGATCTTAACTCACAAAGTGGAACTAGCTCCTAAAAGGAACAATCGACAATGTAGCTAATCATGTGAATTTCCGGACCAACCACAAAACTCACAAGATTTTCTCTGAATTAACAAAGAGGAATTTTTTTGACAAGAATAAACTCGCTTTTCATTAAAGAATTCGAACCTATTTATAATACTAAATAATATCTAAAACTAACTAAGATATTTATGGAAAGATATAAATCTTATCCAGAAATTATCCTAACTAATTATATCCTAAAATTAGCTAAAATTAACCCTAACCGAAATCTAGATATTTAACCTAACAAATCAGAATAATATCCTAACCAACTAATCTACTGCTAATAATTCGAATTTTTCCAAAAATAAGCAAAATAAATCTAACTAAAATAATTAATCCTAACTAATATTCGACAATAATAATAAAATAAAGCTAATAATAATGATCTAATCCCTATCCAGATCAGTAATACTTGCCACAAATACGGAGCGCTAAGCTATCAAATTGCCACTATTTAGCAATATATTAGGAGGAAAATTAGATGCAATCAGTAACGAAAATTTTAATTGCTTTTAATAAATAAAAAATTGCTAGTATGCTCAATATTACTTTATGTGGTATTTTGTTATCGATACTTTTGCTAACAAATATAAATACCATAGTCAATAATCTATAAAATAATATTGAGAGTCTATAAAACTATATTGAGACTATAAAATAATTGGAAATAGATTATAAAACAATATTGACAATTGTCATCTGTGGAACAATTGTTATAAATTTTAAATAAATAGGGGCAGTTTATAAAACAATAATTTCCATCTCTAGAACAATGGTTATAAACTAATTGTATAAAACAATGATGAGAATTTATATTGTTGAGTGTAAAAAAGGTGGGAAGTATAAATCGATGAAGTTAGTTTATAAATCAATATTGACAATTGAAAAAAAATAATTCTTATATATTATAAAACAATGGATAGTTTATAAAATAATATGTCATTAAAAAAATACATTAAGAGATTTAGGCTCCATTTGGTTGGGCGTAAAACATTTTCAATGTAAAATGATTTTCATGGAAAACAATTTACAACGGAAAACGATTTTCATTAAAATAACTTTTTTACATGCAACCAAACAATGAAAAGCTTTTTTTTTATCATTTTTTCCATGAAAAATGGTTTTATACCTCTTTGTCTACCAAACAATGTAAAATTGGAAACAAGGGAGGAAAACAATTTTCATGGAAAATGTTTTATACCCTACCAAACGGAGCCTTAAAGACACTGTAAATATCTCAACTAATTTCTAAAATAAAAGCTATGAAAATAATGCAAAATCTATATAATTATATATGTTTCTCATAAAAAATCTTTACCAAATCGGATAGAAAGCATAATTAAAAACCTCAATCCATGTAAATAAAATAAAAATGGAAAAGATTGACTCTAAAACTTCACGYGATTCTCTAAAAAATAGGAAAGAAAAGTTAAGTATTTCTTTGTAATTTACTAGCATTAGCGTTTTGTTCAATTAAGCATGCGTTTAATGCCGGTTGCATGGTATTTATTTGCCATGCAACTGGTTGTATAATAGAATTTTGGCATATTTTGGTGCATTCTTTTGTTTAAAGCTTGTAACTAGGCCTTGTTTAGTTGACGTGAAATTTACTGAACAATACTTAGTAAAATTGATTACAACTTAATATTAATACTTAAAAATGAGGACTATTAAACTTATTTTACATATTAAAACCAACTTTTGATTGAAATTGTTTATCTTGATTGATTATAATAAAGTGGATTGAAACCTACATAAGCAATATTTATTAATTAGAAATGTTTTTTATTTTCTTTTTTCCAACCAACGGATAAATCGAGTAGTAAACCTTGTTATACTCTCCTTTTTTTTGTGATTATACAGGGAAAGGCCCAATTTTTGTCATTGGAAGCGTTGCATCAGCTACACATCTTCATCTTTGTCTTGGCTGTTGTTTATGTTGTCTTCTGTGCAGCAACCATGCTTCTGGGAGGCTTGAAGGTATGTGTTACCTGTCTTAATCTTTTGGGAACTACCGAACAAGCACAAAAAGCATCTAGCTGATTAATATTCCAATTGAAGTAACAAATCAAGGCTCAGGAATCATGGATTTTTCCAATCTTCTATAGGCCTCCCTCATTAAAGAAAACAAAGTCACAAAGTTGTGTCTCCATCTTAAAATAAATTTTGAGAAAAAAAGTCTCATTGGCAAGACATTAAAAAAGTATAGTATACATGTTGTCAACAACTCACCAAAAGTTCAGAAGATCATCCCGATCCAGCTGACAAAGTGACAAGACTTACCTTATATGCTAGAATTCACAATACTTTTTTTTAATCAATAGAACTACTTAATTAATAAATACAGTAACTTTTCTGTCTTGAATGATCCAAGTGAAACTGGCCATGTTAAATCAGCTCAATAGTATATGATATTATGCTGCTATTACTTGACACCACTTGATTGAATCAATGCACTGAGTAATCAGAAAATTTTCATTACCTAACCACAATTAGCACTAATGAACTAACGGTTGCATTTAATGAAGGTTAATAGGTTATGAACTCCCGTAACATAGATATATGACAGAGAAAGCTGGCTGCAGAGAAAACCAACCAGACAATTTATTTTTTATTTATTTAATCAGTATGCCACCTTACATTATCAGCCTAYATCAAGTCTGTAACTCAAAGCATATTAGTAGTCACTGTATAGTGTATATATATGCATCTCTTTTTTTTTCTTGCTCATCTATTCCACAGTTAAGTGGCTGTATACAAGCAGTACTTGAACATTGGAGATATGTAAACAAATGGTTGTAGTTTTGTTGTTCAATACTCCAGATGAAAATGTGTGTGTTTAAGTCTTTTATTTATTTATTTATTTATTTATTTATTTATTTATTTATTTATTTATTTATTTATTTATTTATTTATTTTTGTATAGGTACGGAGATGGAAGCACTGGGAGGATTCACTACGACGCGAGGTTTTGAAAAATGCTGGTAACAAACACAAACAACTTTCGGCTTCTTGATTTATGATTTCCTATTGAATGGATTTATTTTAAAATGATTTCCTACTTTTCTTCCGCTGAAGGATCAAATAGGCTCTCACAAATTAATGCTCGGCATCGTCATGAGTTCTTTTTGCAACGCAAAGGATATTCAACCATTGTAGGCGTATTGGTGAGTTCACACTTATTGACAAAAAATTGGAAAATTTTCATCTGTTCCTTGCATTTATTAGGTCTTGCTTTGTGAAGGGTTCAAATTGTTTTCAAAGTCTGGGAGTCAGTTTGGTGTTGGTTTATATCTTTTGTAAGAAGTCCATCGCAACATGTGAGTATGAGACCAATGGGTTAGGCAAGGGCTTCAACTACTGTAGTATATGAATTTTCGCTTTCTTTGTACCATTACAGGCTGCATGATCAACCTTTTCATTCTCCAATGGGAATATAATTTTATTCCAAATAAATCACATCACATTTTTTCATTCATCTGATAGTGCAGAGTTGTTTTCCTTCAGTCCTTCGTTGTAGTCATTTAGTTTTTACTTTTTAGCCTTTAGGTTCTAATTGAACTGTAAGAGACTGAGAAGTTCTGCTGTAATTACAAGCTTGCTGCTGCAATTTAKCTAAACTCTGATAATAGTGCTGAAATTTGGTTGGGAATATTGGTAATAATGCAGTAATTAAGATGGGAATGATTGTAAAGAAAAAAGAACAAGACTCCGATTGAATTAATACTAAAAATACAAAGGATAGTTTAATAGCTTAAGGCTATCACTCTAAGTGAGTTAAGCTCACAACTCTCCCATGGCTTGAGGCTTAACCCCCATAGCAAGTTCTCAATTCTATTTTCTGGATGCCTTCTCTCACCTTCTAACTCATGCTAAATAGATTACAAGACACATAATACAAAAGTCAACTTTAATTTCCAGAATAGAACACCCATGCTTAGAAAGTAAGGTTGTCTAATTGCCACTTCCTTGATTAGTCACGTTCCTTGTTGGTTTGGTTTTCAACACATGACTTGGTAAGTTCACCAACTTGCTTTTGAGGATTCCCTTCATCTTTGTTATGTAAACTTGTAAGGGTGCTTTGGTTTGACCGCCACTCTCATCATGACCATCTTGGTCTATTACATGAACATGASTGAACCTTACATGGCATCAAGGATATTTGAAAGGTTTGTTTCTTAAGTGACTTTCCAAATCTCTAATTTTTTTTAGCATTGGCCTCTCTSCCCCCCTGGCCAAAAGTTGTAGCTTGTTATGTGTCTCTTTGTCAACTGTCATACCGTGTACTTGTTCCAGATCTTATGAGAGATCACTTGCAATACTTTTTTCTATTTACTAGTTAATTATTTCTCTTTGTGTCAATTTCTACTTTGAATGTGATGTCCTCTTTAAGTGCAAGATTTTAACTTATATCTGTAATAGATGATGGGGAAGAGGTAGCTGAATATAATTTATAGTTTGTATATATTCTGGACATTGTATTTAAATATGCTCATGTTGTGAGATTTACTGTTTTTTTCCATATGTCCAAGTTTCTGAAGTGTTCACTTCATGATGAAACTAGAACATGTTGACCAGTGATGGTCATGATCTTTTTGGCACTGTAACTAATGTCATTTACTCCTTTTTGACACCATGTATCTTCTTGTGTGCTTTGCTAGAAATCCTTTTTCAAACAATTCTATGGCTCTGTTTCGAAGTCGGACTACATTGCTTTGCGACACGGATTCATTATGGTAATTTTTTGCGATCTTGTGTCATATTTGTACCTGCTTAAAAATGGTTGAGGGTTGCTGAATGTCGAAAGTGAGGTCTCATATTAATTTGATGTGCATTGAGCGAATTTTGATCTATATAGTTGAGGATAATGGATCATTTTTCTCATTTTTTAGACTCACTGCCGTGGAAATCCCAGTTATGATTTTCACAAGTACATGCTACGGACTTTGGAATATGATTTCAAGAAAGTTGTTGGCATAAGGTAAGTGTGCTCATATTCATTCTGGACTAAATTGAAGTGCTTAATTTTAATCTTGTTGACAAAGGAATGCTACCTGTGTGCAGCTGGTACTTGTGGGCATTTGTTGTGCTCTTTTTGTTGCTCAACCTTAAAGGTATCACTCTTAATTTAATGGTGCGCTCTAACATGTTAGTGTTATTCTTGATGGTCCGCCTCTTTGATGCTCAGTGACATGGTTGTCGTGTACCTATCAAAAATAACCTATTAAAACTAACTAATGTAGCTAGTGGTAACAGGGTCGAATCCACAAGGAAGCAACAATTAATTATTAATTAATTAAAAGCATCTAGATTAGTAAAAGGGCCTTTGATTGATTATATTAGCAACTACTAATGAAAGCAACGAATTAGTTATAATAAACTACCAATTAACTAAAGTCTAGGGCTATGGTTCACTATAACAGCAAATAAGCAATAATTGGGTATCAACAATTCACAATAAGACACAATCGAACAGGATCAAAGTTCTCTCGAATCGAATGAACCATGGATCCTGTCTCTTATACACATCTAGATGTGTATAAGAGACAGACGTGGATCTTGTATTAAGTTTCAATCGCTAGATCTAGAAACTCGTGAATCTAGTTATGCAATTAAGTCGTGCACTACCTAATTGAATAACATGAAGAACAATCAAATAGGAATTCGACAAATTACCAAAGTATGAATTGAATCAAACCCAAAACATGCTAATTATATTGCCATAGATCCCCAATCGCCCTAGAAAGGAAACTATTCTTGCATATTGAAATTAAACATGATAAGAACAATAATAATTAGGGAAAACATAATTAAGCAAATGAAACTAAACAAATAAATAAAAGAGAGTAAGAGTTAAGAATAATATCAGAATCACCATAATTGAAGAACTAATGATGAACTATTAATTAATTGAATTAAACTAAAACTAGGGTTTTTAGAGAGAAAAGATAATTCTAAAACTAAACTAAAATCTAATGGAATAAAGGTATTTTACAAAGTCTGATTTATCCCTTTATATACTCCTTTCACTCASATAGAAAAGCCCCTTGAAATTACATCAATATCCCTTGTTAAAACCGAGCCCAAGGAAACATAAATAATTCGGAAATCGTGAGTTGAACCGGCCGGTTTAAAGGCAAACCGGCCAGTTACTACATTCTCGCAGCAGGGCAATTTTCTGAAGGCCATATCTTGAGTTCTGGGTGTACAATTTAGGCTTATGACCTATCGTTTCGAAGCTCTTGAAGTCTAGTTTCCAACCCAATCGAAATCGCATCAATCCGATGTTCCAAACATGAGTTATGGCTAAAAGAGTGGACATGTGTCAATATTAATGCTTTGCGACAATCATATTCTTTCGTCATTTCATCCAAACTTCATGCTACTTCTCCTAAAGCTCCGTAGTGCTCTCAAATGAGTCCAAAGTTCATCCAAACCAATTAACRAAACCTAAAACTCATTCAAACACTAAACAAATAACATTAGTAGCAAAAAGGGCCCTTTAAGGCCGAAAACCGYAACGAAAGACAAGAGAAAGACGGGAGAAAACATCATATAAACATTACACATCACTCAGCCTGCAGGGCTAATTGCTTGATGCTACTATTTTTAGCTTCCCTGTGTATATTATTTAATTATTGCCCAGGGAGATCAAGACACACTGGATAGATCAGTAGACCACTGTTTCTCTTCCGGATTTGGAACACCACTTTCTGAGGTCTTTTTGTGTGATGTATTAATGTGATGCTTGGTAATTGCAGGATGGCATGCATATTTTTGGTTATCGTTTCTACCTCTCATTGTGAGTTATTCCCACCAACTTCTGGGAGAAATGAATGACACTTAAGTTATGTTACCAACATAATTACCAGCTCTAGATTTTTGCTGATATGTCTAGAAATGATTACAGCTCCTGCTAATTGTGGGTACCAAACTGGAACATATAATAATATGTTTGGCTGATGAGATTGAGTTAAAAGAGAAGGGGATGCCAGAGGGCACGGGTGAAAAAGGATCTTGGGTGAAGCCATCTAACAAGCATTTTTGGTTTGGCCGTCCGTACTTTATCCTCTACATGATCCACTTCATTTTGTTTCAGAATGCATTTGAAATTGCTTTCTTCTTGTGGGTCTTGGTGAGCAACCAACAAATTGCTTTCATAGTTCAAATGCAGATTTCACCTTTCTGACGTCAGTTTACTTTTGTTTTCCAGTTTACATATGGTATCCATTCATGCATCCTTGAAAGTGTTGGCTTTATTATCCCAAGGCTTGTTGTYGGGTAATTATGATTTTCTCTATTTAACTTTTATAAACTTTGCCTAATTTATTTATTCTTGTGTTGAAACTTCTGCCAACTTGTGAATTTTCTAAGCTAGATACTGTATAATAAACCCTCTCGTTTAAGATACCWTGGTGTAGAAGTAGTTTTCCTGACATCATTTCAAATTTATTTTACGAAGTATGAGTATTGTTGACTTGTGTATTCAACATTCATGGATTTGATTGTTTTTTTTTTTTTTTTTTAAATCTCTATTATTACTTTAATGATGGTTTGTGGCTAGTACACTCTTTTAAAGTTGACTTAGGCAAATTATTTTTAGGAAAAATCAATCAATCAATCAATCATAGCCTTAATCCCATATGTGGGGTCGGGCCGGTCGGCTAACATGAACCAAATGTGATTATTCCGGGAGGTCATCCACATAAATTTTCCTCCTCCACTCCCTCCGATYGADAGCCTCACTCTCTTGCAAATCCAACTGCTTCAGATCTTTTCTAACTCCTTCCCACCAAGTCATTTTTGGTCTCCCTCTACCTCGTTTAAAATCCCCTTGATCCCACTCTTCCACTCTTCGCACCGGTGCCCCCTGAGGTCTCCGTCTTACATGCCCAAACCAACGCAACGTGTTTCCTTAATTGCTTGCCAATATCTGCAACACCAACTTTCTGGCGATACTTCATTCTTATTCGAATCTCGTAGAGTTTCCCCGCACATCCATCTTAACATCCGCATCTCGGTGACCCCAACCTTTGAAAATGCTCTTCTTGGAGCCCAACATTCCTACCATAAAGCAAAAACTGTCTTATATATCCTGTAAAATTTCCCTCAGCTTTAAATGATGCTTCGATCGCACTAACACTCCTGTAAGCCGCTCTCCATTTAACCCACCCTGACTTAATCCTATGAGCCACATCTTGGTCAATATCCCCATTCCTTTGATGATTACCCAAATACTAAACAATCACTCATGTCAAGTCCTTTCCGTCCAACCCACCACTCCATCATTTCCCACTTGAGACCCAAATCGACATTCCAAATACTCAGTCTTACTCTGACTTAGCTTAAATCCTCGAGATTCCAACCTTGTCTTCATTGCTCCAACTTGGCATTAACCCCAGTTCTATTCATTCACCAATACAATACATCTGCAAATAACATACACCATGGTACCTCCTCTTGGATTGCCTGTTCACTTCATCTATAACCAATGCAAAAAGGAACTCAATGCCGACCCTTGATGCAAACCAATCTTATAGGAAGTCCTTTTCAATCCATCACAAGTCCTAACATTTGTTGACACACCCCGATACATGTCCTTAATTAGAGTCAATGTACCTCCGGAATACCTTTTTTCAACATTGCCCACCAAAGTACATCTCTTGGTACTTTTCATAAGCCTTTTCTAGATCGATAAAGACCATATGGAGGTCCTTCTTTCTCGCCCATAAAAACTCCATCATTTGTCTTAACAAATGAATTGCTTCTATTGTGGATCGCCCAGGCATAAAACCAAACTGGTTTCGGATATGCTAGTGCATGCCCTTAACTGTTTTCTGTTACCCGTTCCACAACTTCATAGTGTGACTTATAACTATTCCTCGTAGTTAGGCCAATCCTGAGCATCTCCTTTTTCTTATAAATTGGGACCAAGGTCTCTTTCGCCATCTTGAGGGATCCTTGAAGTCTTCCATATCTTGTAAACAACTCCGTTAACCAATCAATACCAACCTACCTAACACCTCCACACCTCAATCGGATTATACCATCGGCCCAACTGCTTTCTTCGATTTCATCTTCTCCAATGCAACCTCTACCTCTACTCTTTTGACCTGTCGAACAAACCCCACATTGATTTC
The DNA here is from genome assembly GCA_008642245.1 of Bassia scoparia. NCBI lineage: Eukaryota > Viridiplantae > Streptophyta > Magnoliopsida > Caryophyllales > Amaranthaceae > Bassia > Bassia scoparia. The sequence goes on along the minus strand of SNQN01001538.1, from coordinate 20,758 downwards.
CTCCTTACTCACAAACATATCCCCTGTAACGGCCCCTTGACTTCCATTAAATAATTCATCGAAATACTCCATCCACCTTTCTTGTCCTCATCTTGAACCAAAACCTTGTGGTTCTTATCTTTGACAACACTTGACCATGCCAATAGCCTTTCTAGCCTCTGTCTTCGCTTTGCCATCTTATAAACCTCCCTTTTCTCCTTCTTTGGAGTCTAGCCTTGCATATACCTCTTCGTAAGCCTTTTCTTTGGTTGCCGCACAGGTACTTTTCTTTACCTTTACCGTCTTATTTACTCTGCAAAGTTTCATCGGTCCTGCTTTCCCAAGGCTAGATAACATTCTCTTTGTGTTTGATTGCCGCTTTCACCTCTTCATTCCACCAAGAAGTATCCCTATTACCATAGTTCTCCCCCTTGATTCCCCTAAGACCTCTTTGCCACTCTTAGGAAACAGCTCTTCATTTTGACCAAGATGCATCTGGATCTACCTCTCCATCCAATTAGCCTCGTGGATCACTTTTCGGTGAAAACTTTAGCATTTGCATCCTTTAAGGTCCACCATCTTATCCTTGCTCCCCTTGGCTACGCTTCTTTTTCACACTTTCTTTCAATCGGATAGTCATCTCACTAAAAGTCTGTGTTGGGTAACAACACTCTCTCCAGGGATAACCTTGCAGTCTATGCAACTGTGTCTATCCCCCTCCTTTTAGCAGAAAGTCTATTGTGTTGCATTTGCACCACTCCGAAAGTATCAAGTGAGAATTTGCTCTTCTAAACCAAGTATTAGCCAAAAATAAATCATAAGATTGAGCAAAATCCAAAATGGCCTCTCCGTGGCATCTCGTTGCCCATACCAAAACCTCCATGGACATCTCAAAGCACACGCTTTACCCCAACATAAAGTGAAAGGAAGAAGAAGATCGTGTTGAATAGGAAATAAAAGAGGAATTCGTCCAAAATAAAGGAAAAATCAAAATAATTGAAGAAAAGTTAACCGTGGTTAGAAAATGGGGGAAATGGTTAGTTGTAGTGCTCGAAAATTTAAAACATCTTATAGTAGTTTAGTAAAATAAACTATTTATTAGAATAGTTATATTTACTAATAAATAGTTTATTTTACTAAACTACCTAATAAGATGTTATAAATTTTCGAGCACTACCAACTAACCCATTTCCCCACATTTCTAACCACGGTAACTATTCTCAATTATTTTGATTTTTCCTTTAATTTTGCACGAATTCCTCCTTTTATTTCCTATTCAACACGATCTTCTTCTTCCTTTCACTTTATGCTTTGATTAGGAGATTTCAAAATTGTTTTTTGCTTTGATTTTGTTGCGTTTTGGCACAATTTATCTCAGCTTGTAAATCAGTAGTCTTCTTTGTTTTTTTTTTCTTCTAGCTTAATTAGGGCTTCAATCATGTAATTGCTTCTCTTTTTCTTAAATTGGGCAATTCAATTTAGAATTGTGTTAGTTCTTTTTAAAACCCTAATCTTCTAATTCCAATCAATTTTTTGTTAATTGATTAGGATGTCTCACTTGTATTTCACCACTTTAGTGGTTTTTTTTATAGTCGAAGTTCGTAGAGCGCWACTTGCTTAACTTTCTAATGGAAGGCGATATTGAACCCGAATCGCCCCCTCATGTGATTCCGTTAGAGGTTTTTCAGACCATTTCATCAATGCTCCATTTAGGTCTTCAACAAATGAATTCTTCCCTTCTAAAAGATTATCCATTGTTGTATTTCTACTACATGAAGCTAAATTCACACACACAAAAAAAAAACAAATTTATCAGCCCATTCAAAACAGATGAAGAGTGCGAGTGTCGAGTGAGAATTGAGTGGGTGGGAAAGTAAAGTAGGGGTTAGTTTCGTCAATTTGTGTGCTGAATAGTTAACCTTGGTTAAGAAATGAGGGGAAATGGGTTAACTGGTAGTGCTTGAAAAATTATAACATCTTATTAGGTAGTTTAGTAAAATAAATTGTTTATTAGGTATATTATTTAAAAAATGTGTTTTTATTAGGTACTTACTGAAATTTTTTCCTTATTTTTATTTGAGTATGAACTTCCACAAATAATACAATATTGAAAAGAAAAAAAAATTGGAAGTATATCAATTAGATCTCCTAGTTTGTGTGGGTATTCAGGTATTGTTGACAGAAATGGCATATATTATGTGAATCTGTGCCTGTTTGTTTTTATTTCAGTTGGAGTAGTCTTTTCTGTTCTTTTACATTGTTTGTGTTAGGGCAGGGTTTATTTTGTGTGACTGTGTAAGAAGTGTATACCTTGCATGATGATTTTCTCTGAATGGCATATTCCATTCTTCAAATGTTGGTTTGCTTAACCATAGTTTCCCAATTCCAAAGCTTTCTATAATCATAACGGTCACTGATCTCCCTTTTAAATATCCATTATTACAGGGTGATTGTCCAAGTCCTATGCAGTTACAGTACATTGCCTCTGTACACAATTGTTACCCTGGTAAGCAGTCAGCTAGCACGTTATTAGGCCTTAGCAAGCCGTTTTCAAACCAAAAGTTGTTTGTGTCTCATGTGACTACTTATTTTATGAAGATGGGAAGTGCGTTTAAACACGGGATCTTTGAACCTGAAATCCACGGTTTCTTGGAGAGCTGGGTTGGCACGGCAAGAACCCATGGAGAAGGAACTTCCAACTCGAATAGAATTGAGATGCAAAATATGGCTCCAGAATTACGGGAAATCGTTTCTGCTGCTGATGAGTCTACTTGTTCTGTTGAAGGATTTACTGCACCTCAGATAGCTGGTTGATGTCGTCTAACTAAATATAAGCAAGATTCATGTAGCATCCTCGTCTTCCTCTCTGAGTTGTTAATTTCTGTTCCACCTATTTTGTATTGTACAATTGATTGTAGTCATCACGAAATAGGGTTGTAATTCAGCAATCCCAAAGTTTCTTTTGCATGACTACTTGTGTAAATGTGTGTTAGAGATAGAGATGGAGATAGTAGATAGTAGATAGTAGCAATCTAGGAAAGTTTGTTACTGTGTTGTATATTTTTCCAGCTCAATATATATGTTTGTGTGCCAATAATATCCAGACAATTTCTTTTGGAAACTTCATTTGGTACCATTTGAACTTTCACATTTTCCATTTGATACCAAATTTGCTGCCATTCAGTAAGGGTGGTATCAAGAAGCAATTAGTAGAGCTCTTTCCCTAAATATTGTTTAGACTTTGTGTAATTCCCTAAATAAGATTGCACTTATTTTTATTCCCATATTACTGTCCACGTTACCGATTTGTTCAATATATTTTTTTCCCGGTTTTGAAAAGAAACTGCTATTTAAAATGGTGAATTCTGGTACAAAATCGCCATTTAGAATGGCGGTTTCATTACTTCTCGATATTGCTATTCAAGTTAGCGACTTTAGGGTATAAAAACTCCCAAAATGCTTTACCCTTCATTTGCACTTCATTCGCTCAAACTCCCAAAATGCAAATCATAAGAAACTAACTCATCCTTGCTTTCTTTGCCTTCTACAGCACCACCGGAGAGAAAGTGCCCCCGGCAACCAACTCATTCCTAAATGTATCGCACATCGCCACCAACTCTTCACGCAATCCAACTAAACTCGGTGGCCCTGCTCTCCCTTATAGGGGTGAGCGGGACCGGGTACCCGCCCTATTTTGAGGAAACCGGAACCGACCGGGTCCCAAAATCTGGAACCAGAACCGGASCCAGTTGAACCGGTTCCCAGATTTTGGGAACCAGTACCGGAACCGCCGGGACCGGTTTCGAGACAGGGTACCCAGCTCATGTTATTTGTATGTTGCAATATAATATTCTGATATGAAATTATGAGTGATATAATACACAACTACAACCTGTAAATCTTCAATGCAGTAATTATCATTTTACAAGCAAATTAWGCTTCAAACTTTCAAAGTTTCAATTACATATTAAACTTGAATATTTTGAGCTTGTAAAAGATAATTTTTCCAACGCTCCAACTTGAAACAAGTTAACAATTAAACATAAAAGTTCACACACAAACCACATGAAAGTTCAACAATTTTATACAATAGTTTCTCAAATTACATACTAACAAAGCATCCACAAATCCACAAAGGAATACCGGGTACCYAGTACAAGATCYGGAACCAACCGGGTACCCAGTGGGTACCGAGTCCCAATTTTTGTTGCCCAGAACCAGAACCGGTTATGACCGGTTCCTCTTTTTTGGACCCAGAACCGGACCCAGTTACACCGAGTCTGGGTCAGGAACCGGTAGGTCCGGACCGGTACCGGGTACTCGGTTTTCCTGCTCACCCCTACTCCCTTAGGCATGAAGACACATATTAGCAACTGATTCAAAATTTCGTATCTAATTTTAGAGACGGATTTTTAATCCGTCACTAAATTAGCAACGGATTTTAAAATTCGCTGCTAATTTAGTGACAGATTAAAAATCCGTTGCTAATTTAGTGACGGATTAAAAATCCGTTGCTAATTTAATATTGGATTAAAACTCCGTTACTAATTTAGTGACGGATTAAATATCCGTTGCTAATTTATCCGTTACTAATAAGAATCAGCGATGAAACATTTTGTAATGGATCTAATCCGTTTCTAATTCCGTCTCTAATTAAAATTAGTGACGGATATGGTGAAATCAGTGACGGATTTTTCCGTTGCTATTTGCCCTTTTTTTGGGTAGTGAAAGTAGTTAGAYAAAGTTTTGAAAATTCTAYACATGCCGCAGCTATAGCCCAAAAAACTAATTAATAAAAAGATAAAGAATTTTCAAAGTCCCACAAGCTATTTAGCAGGTTGACTACTTAGTAGCTGAAGCCTCCTGGTTGCCATTAGCAGGGTCCTCCTCGTTGGTTGCACCACCGAACACCTCAGCATCCGCCCGAATCGAGGCACCATCGACCCGAGAAACATCCTTAGCTTGAGTAGATCCATCTGCAACCTGTGCAGCATCCACCACTGTTTAAGGGGAATCCCCATCCAGATAAGAAGCACCTGGGACAGTCTGAAGCCTTTGCTAGAGTAACTACATTCGCTGTTGGAACTCCTGGTCCGACATTTGGCCCAAGGAGCCCACATAAGTATCAACRTTGTCTTGTAGCTCCTTCTTGACTGGCCTCTCAAAAAGGACCTTCTAGGATAGATTGGTCATCTCGGTGATGACAGTCTCAGCCCTATCCTGCTTGGCCACAGCAACAGTGTCCTTCAAGTTCTGAATAGTGTTGGCATCCTCAGCAGTAGCCAGCTCTAAAGCCATAACCTTCTTCTTCTCGACATTTGTAGACACTCAAAARTGTCTCCCCAAATTGAATAGCCGATGAGAAAAAGTACGATATATCAAAATAGATTTGATTTCGGAAGTTGTGACAAAATCCATAAACCATATCCATCAAACCACATCCATTTGCATAAATTGAATTAAAGTTGAGTTTGAAATCATACGCCGAGAGCTCAATAATAGGAGGAAAGTACTTATTTTTATTTCTTTTATTTATTTTCTATTTTTAGGGCATTTTCTTTGTAAAAACGATTTTTTAGAACTATTTCTAAAGGTCATTTCTAAAATTTTTCATTTTCATTTTATTCCTCTCATTTTTATTATTTCTCCAGTATTTTTACATAATCTTTCTGATTTTTTTATGATTTTTACAAGTTTGCGAAATGATTTTTTAAAAATAAATAAATTCAAAAATTCGTAGATAAATTCAAAAAATTTGGGAATTATCCGGAATATTCTAGAAGATTAATCATTTTTATCCACATGTGGGTAAAGGTTAATTGGATAGTAGATTAGATGAAAAAATAAGGATATTAATTCCCGAACGAAAAGATAGATAGAACAAATAATTAAGCACGAATGGCTGACGTGGCCATCCAGTCAACAGCCACGTCAGCCCATCCGTATATACGGAAGTCACTACCTTATATACGGATGGTTCTATCGTATATATGGTCCCCTAGAACGTATATGCGAATGTCACTACCGTATATACGGTTCTTCGGACCGTATATACAGTTGGGCTGATACTCGTCACTAATTTCCTCATAACTTTTGATCTACAAGGAATTTTGATGCGAGACAAAATGCGTTGGAAACTAGAGATCGAGATCTTTCCAAAGGTATATGGCACGCCTCAAATGGAGCTCTACGCCAAAAGTTATATATGGTTGTATCCGTATTCCATATATTGTTTTTTACTTATCTTTTCCCATACGCCTATAAATACATGTTCTCGGTGCTTAATCGAACATCAACGAAAATCAATATTCAATCGACGAATTCTCTTGTGCTTGAGGCAATTCGAAACTCTGATCTCAAAATTCTCTCTCATARATCACTCATCAAAATCTAAGGTTCTCAAATCCGTCGTTACTTTCGGAGTCGTTTCTTTGCGAATCAAGGTACAAATTCCGAGGCTATTCAATTCAATCCTCTCTTTACTTTTTATTATTGTTTTTGATTAACATTATAATTTCTCTTTTGAATTTCAATCATCTGAATTATAATTTTKCTTTTTGAATTTCAATCATGTAAATTCATTAGTTTTCAATCGTTTTCGCTTTATCGCAATTGCTTTAATTGTAATTGTCAATGCTAACAATCTCTTTTGTTGTGATAAGCGATTCAAATCGAAGCAAAGTTTTGGTGAACTAACCTTTGTTTTCTATTGTTATTGATAGCGAAGCGAGGTAAGTTTGATTTTAATACTTGAGTTTTCTATTATCGCATATTAWCTATCATCCTATATGTATGTTGATATTGTTTATGCATAAAATCACCTTTTTATTGCTTAAACAAGACATGAAATTGCCGAATCACATTAGTTTCAGATTAATCATGGACAAATTGAATTTAAGCACCTTATTAATTTGATCAATTTGAAGTGATCATAATAATTAGGGTAGGTAATGGTTTTTGGATAATAGAAACTCACCTTTTAATTGATTTCTAAGTTTAAAGCGCTTTCTAAGGATAAAGTTGCAAAGTTGTGTATTCAATGGATTTGATCGAAAGGAATTAAAATGAGACCGAGTAGAGGTTGCTACATGCGGACGGATTGGGTCAATGGTTCTTTCTGTACGATGTCCCCGAACCCGCAACTTGGTTAATGGATCAGATAGTGGGGCCATTAAATTGGCACCAATGTTTCGGGCTTCCGTAGCTTGTATAGGCTCGGTGGCGATTCCCCACTCGAAAACACTACCCCAACGCACTCACGTGAGGGATTCGTGGCTCAAGCTCACGAACGAAATGGACGTAGGACAAGGCCCAATCAGGGCACATGCCTACAAAATGGCGACTTCACTGGGGATAATCATCATTAGGTGAAGTGGACAGACTTGAAAATATCGTAATTCCATCGATCTTTTTCATTGAATTGTGCATATTGCATGTGGCCCATTCGAATAGGGTCACGCCTTATGATCCATGGTCTCATATGGGTTGTTTTATACTCGAGATCGCCTTAAGGGGGGAAACTACTTTGGTGCATATGGTTAATTGATCATATGGCTAAAGCAAGTCCTATCCCKCCCATGCCGCGTGTGCACATGTTACATGATGCGTGTACATAAGAGGTAACTTAGCCATACATCGCTAATTGCTAGTGGTGAAGTTTGGACCAAGCTCTACTTTTAGGTGTGGTACCTCTTTGACTTAACCAAGTCGACCATTCGTTCTCTTAGAACTGGACTTTAAGGGGACTCACACTCTTGATTTATGTTGAGTGATCAATATGTGCATATTAGCACTTTTTAGCCTTGTATATTAGGATCTTTATGTACCGGACTTGGCCCATCGCACAAGCATATAGATCATGGCCATCTTTAGTTAGACTTAGGATTAAACATGCATATTTTTCATATTGTAAAAAAGCCATTTTTTTCCTACAAAAATAAGAAAAAGAAAAGAAAAATTGAAAAAAAAAATTGTCAAAAAATCGAAAAAAAGAAAAAGGAGAAAAAATCGAAAAATTGAAAAATCGTGGAAAACAATGGCTTTGTATCATGTAGGTTTTTTTTAGATCACGCATTTAGGAATATGGCCATGTTAAGAGCATGCATTGAGTCCATGAGTCAAACGAAGCGTCGTTATTAATAGGAAGTCGTTACATCGTAGAATTCAACATTGAGAACTCTACTTGGATTTGTAAGGCTAATCAAAGGTTRGTTCGTGATCAAGTCGAATATCCAACTGAGCTTCCTCCAACAAAGCGAACTTCGAAGATGTCTCCTTTACCCGAATTGGATGCAGCAAATGAGAAGATCAACAGTCTCACCAAGCACGTTGAAAACTTGACTACAATGATTGAAAAGCTCACTACTAAGGTTGACAATGGTGAAAACACTTCCTCCAAGAACTTTGAAAGATTTATCAAGAAGCACATGGATGGGGCCTCCTACTATGAGAATTGGGACAATAAAATCACGTCCTCAACCAAGCTTCCTAACAAGTTTTCTGCCACTAATCTTCCTTAATTCAAGCCCATTGATGATCCACACTTCCATCTCAAGACTTTCAAGGCCACTTTAAGCCTCAAAGGAGTTGATGCATCTCATTATCAAAAGGTCTTTCCACTTTCACTCGCTCCAGTGTGCTAAAAATGGTTCTTCTCCTTGTCTAAAAACAAAATTGAAACATGGGAAGATTTTGCTCTAGCTTTCATGTCTCGCTACAAAGGGAACATTCAAACTCAAGCTTCCACTCGCGAGCTTGAAATTCTGAAACAAGGTGAAAAAGAAGGCTTCACCGCATTTCTTTCTAAGTGGAAGGAAGCAACTTCACAATTTGTTCGCATTCCACATGAAGCTGATATGGTTCAAACTTCCATATCAAATTTGCAACCAAAGTATAAGAATCATCTTCACTACATAGGACTTGAAACTTTCGACAAGGTTTACTACATTGGCATAACCATTAAGGATGACTTATTGAAAGAAAGTGGTTCCAATCCAAAGTCCAAATGGAATAATAACAAKAAGGAGAATTCCTCAAATAATGTTTCCGCACTCCAAACAGCTTTGGAGTTCCCTAGGAATCAAGTCTATAAGCGTCCAAATCGTGAATACTTTCCGTTGGGAATGACTTACGCACAAGCATTCGAGCTTCTCCAAAGTAAGGGGAAACTCTCACCAATCGACCCAACTCCTGATCCAGATCCAGAAAAGCAAAGTCCAAGATGGGATCCCTCGAAATATTGCAAGTATCATCAAGGTAGGGGTCACACCGTTGAGGAATCCTATAGGCTAAAGGATACAATCCAAGACATGGTAGAGGATGGAAGTCTCCCAATTCCTCCAGGCTCAAAGAAGCCAAACATCTGATGTATCGGATCATTGTATGGTTTTCCCCCTCATTCTCTTGTCATTTTAGTTGATTTTGGCCTCCTTAAGGCCTTTTTGCTACTAATATTGTGTATTTAGTGTTTTGATTAGTTTCAGGATCTTTTCATAGCTTTAGGATCGATTTTGGGATGATTAGAGACACTATATATGGAGCTTCACGGGAGTAGCATGAGGCGTGGATCGAGCGGAGATAGGCTAAGCACGAAGAACCAGCTCAAACCGATTGGGTTGGGATCCAGTTTTGGGTTTTAGTTTCTGCTTGGTTTGGCTTTAATGAGGAGGGCATTTTTGTAATTTAGYAGCTCTTTTAATTCAGAAAAATAACAAGAGTATTTAAGAGGAGAAATCCTAATTTGGGAGATYACTTTTGATTAACAGAGATTATTTCAAAAACTCAATTACGTATTATTGTGAAGAACCCTAGTTTTTTGATTCATTGGAATTTCAATAAAGCTCATCAATTATTCATCAATTCGATTGCTCTTTTGGTAATTGATTCATCCTTTAAATTATTCTATTATCGCTCTTAATTTATTTATGCTTTTGATTATGTTTTCCCCATTTCAATATGAGTGAGTAGTTTAATTTATAGGGCGATTGGGGATCTATAGCAATATGATTGACATGTATTTGGCTTGATTCGATTCATGACTTGGCTTTTAATTAATCAATTTCCTCTTAGATTGTTATTCATGTTAATCAATTTCGTAGGGCCCGACTTAATTGCTTAATTTAATTAGTCACAAGTCTCTAGATCTAGCGATTGAGACTTAGCACAAGATCAACATCAATAGGTAGAACGAGACTATCCTAGGTCGAGAGATACGGTTAGGAGTAGTTCTATGGTTCAATTGATTCGAGAGAGCTTTGATCTATTTTGATTATGCCTTGTTATGAATTGTTGATGTCGAATTACTGTTAATTACTGCTATAGTGAACCATAGTCCTAGATTCGTTAATCATATAKTTTWATCATCATTGTTTATCGTTTTCATTAGTCTTAATTAGGTACAATCACAAACCAAGATTTCTTTTATTAGTTTAGATGCTTTAATCTAGTTAATCAGTAGTAGTTGCTTCTTCGTGGATACGATCCTRTTACCACTAGCTGCAGGTTAGTTTTAATAGGTACTTTTGATAGGCACGTGACAAGCCTGTCAAATTTTGGCGCCGTTGCCGGGGAAGCGGCTTTATTTATTGATTAATTGTTTGAGTTTGAACTATTTTCTTCTTGTAATGTCTTGAAGAACGATTCATTGTTCTTCAGGACAGTACTTACGATCGCTGCAGTTTCTTTTTGTGTATGCGCAGGTCTTCCCGAACTGGGAGTTTGATTCCTTACGACCCAGAAGTGGAGCGAACGTATCATAGACAAAAGAACTCCGCAAGGCGATTGGATTTCTCTGATTCTTCCATCTCTCGTCAGTTTTCGAATCCTTTATACGAAATTGATTTACAGGAAGGGGAATCACAGTCAGTGAGCAACGAAGTAGTCCATTCTGATTCTGAAGAAATGGCTCAAGAACGATCTCTCATGGACTACTCTCAGCCTGGTCAGAATGAAATTCCGACAGGCCCGACCATGCCTACTCTARAGGCAGCTAACTTTGAAATCAAGCCTGCGTTGYTGAAAATGATTGAGCGCAATCAATTTGGAGGAATTGCAACTGAAGATCCGAATCTGCATATCTCTAATTTCCTCCAATACTRTGGCGGCACTATTAAGCATGCTGGAGTTTAGCCTGATCAGCTTCGTGTTATGTTGTTCCCTTTCTCACTGCGGGATAGAGCTCGATTATGGTTGAACAATCTTGATCCTGCCTCTTATGCATCATGGGATGCACTCTCTCTTGCGTTCTTTAAGAAGTATTATCCTCTAGAGAAGACTACACAAATGAGGAGTCAAATCRCCAACTTCAAGCAGGAGTTTGATGAGACTCTGCATGAGGAATGGGAGCGCTACAAARAGCTACATCGTGTCTGTCCTCATCATAGTCTAGAGAAATGGCTCTTGGTTCAGACCTTTTATAACGGTTTGAACAATAAATCTCGTATTATTCTCGATTCAGTAGCAAATGGGAGGTTCATGATTGAGTCAGACAGTCAATGTTGGATGGAAACTGATTGAGGATATGACCAATCATAATGCTCAATATGGCAGTCCTCGAGGTGTGACGAAGAAGACGGGCAAGCATGAGGTCGACCAGATTACTCTAGTGGCAACTCAGTGTAGGACGTGGGCCGCGCCCTCGCGTATACAGATCTGATTCGTACATCGAGGTGCTTTGCGTGGGCTTGAGCCACGGAACCCGCACGTGAGTGCGTTGGGGTAGTGTTGTCGAGTAAGGGGAGTCGCCACCGTGCCTATAAAGGTTATTCACGGACGCCCGAAACGTTGGTGCCAAATTATGGCCCCACGTTCTAATCCAGTAACCAGTTCGTGGTTCGGGGACATGGTCACGAATCAGATCTGTACCCAATTCGCCGCATGTAGCGGCCTCTACTCGGTCTCATTGCATTCCATTCATCACGGTTATTGAATGCACTAACTACATTTTTAGACCTTAGACGTACTATTCCTAAAGATTACTACGAAAGTGTGTTTCATTATGCACAAGAACTACCGAACCTAGAATTGTGAACCACTTAGCATTAATCAAGTTAAACGTGTCTAAAAAACCGGTTGTCCATAGTTAATCTGATTTTAAAGTATTCACATAATTTCCGGTCTCTTATTTAGCAAAATATATACAAATGATACACCATGACAATGCGAAGTATATGGAGATTCAATATATATACACAATCTTACCTGAATCTGAACAACAAATGTTAGTTCGTAATAAAAACGAGGAAATATCTTCCGCCTTGGATCGCTATACAGGACAAGAAATGTTAGTATTGACACGTGATAATAAGAAAATTTGTCAACACTACCCCTTTTTGTCAAACTTTGAAAACAACTACCCCCTTTTTTTTTTTAAAACACTACCACTTTTATAATGTTGTGAACCAGACCACTTTAACGGTTTTTTCATAACCGTTACTCTTCCTTCAACACCACGAACCACCCTCCCTCAGCCGCTCCTCCTACGACCAACCACCGCCGCCACCGAGCATCCACAGCACCACCGCAGCACAGGGAAGCAGCCCACGACCAGACACCTCTAAACCACCCATTAATAGCCACCCCCACGAAACCACCAACCATTCGGCGCAACTTAAAGCAATTTCGCAGCCTATCCACCATCTTTGGACATGGTTTCTTCATGAAAGTTGTAGATCTCGAAAAATACATGAATAGCTCAAGAATTACTCATTTGGAGTTGTATTCAAGTATTTTCCCATGAGATTTCACGAAAGTAAGGGTTTCGAAATTGGGGGTTTGAATGGATTTGAGTTGCAAAATTGGGATTGGTTTGCGAAATTGGAGATTCAAATAGGAGATTCTTGCTTGGGTTGCGAAATTGATTAAATTTGATTGGGGATGGAGGGTTGCGTATTCATAGGGTTTAACATTGTTGTTTTGGGAGTTAAAGGTGAAATTGGGTGTGGGGGGCTGCGAGGGGGAGGGAGGGGCCCTGCGTTCTGGGGCTTCGGTGTCGGGGCTGCGAGGGGAGGGGAGGGAGGGGCCTTGCTGTTTGGTGCTGTTTGGTCTCGTGGTGTTGGGTGCGCGAGGGGGAGGGGAGGGGGCGTGCTGTTGGGTGGCGAGGGGAGGGGAGGGGAGGGGAGGGGTGCTGCATGGGAGTGGAGTGAAGACGGAGTGGCCACCTGGTGATGGGAGTGGCAGAAGGGTGGAAGCGGTGGCAGGAGTTCGGAGTGGTTGGAAGAAGAGAGTTAACGGTGTAACTAAAATCGTTAAGTGGTCGTGGTTCACATAACTTTGATAAAAAGTGGTGTAGTTGTTTTTAAAAAAAAAAGTGGGTAGTTGTTTTCAAAGTTTGACAAAAAGTGGGTAGTTGTTGCAAATTTCTAATAATAATGTAATGAATAAAGAGACGAAAACAATGAAAACATATACTCTACATATATTTACATGGAACAATTAATAGTGAGTTTCTACTTTTTGTTAATTAGATTGAAACTCGCAATAGTTATTATTAGTTGAGGAAATGAGAAAAGAGTGTGTTTATCGAGTAATCTCAGAGTAAACTTGTTATCGCTGTTGAATCGAAACAGAATCGATGCTTAGAACTCAAGACGTATGTATCTTTGGGTATTTGAGAGAGGTGTTGAAGGCATGAGAGAATGAATACGCAAGTTGAGACGGGAGATAAATAGACGTGTGTGTTTTGGAATGAGCAAGGCAATATTTATAGGCGCGAGGGGAAAAAGGAGGAGAAAACCCTGCATATAACCAACTGCTATATACCGCGAGCTGGTATATACGCAGGAGCTGCGTAATACGCAGGCCTCTTCGTATACTACGCAAGCCTCTGGTATATATTTTTTCCAAAGCAAGAAAATTTGATTTCCTCCGATTTTTTTCGTGATTATGCTTGATTCGACAGCACCTAGACACCTTGCTCTCCAAGCAAGGAGTTCTAGAGTGTCTAGAAGGTTCACGTATTCCGGGGTATTTTTTGTGTATTTTGTATTTTTTTTTGTATTTTCTGCGTATAAAACTTATAAAAATCATGAAATGTAAAAATCAGAAAAATAATCTAAACTACTGGTGAGCTCAGAAAAATGTGAAGAGGTGTGATAAAAGTAAAATCAAGAGTGCGCGGAACTTCTTGAGCGGGAAGAAGATTCCAAAACCCGTGAGATGCTAACGGAAATTCCCTGTAAGAGGGAGAAATTCCAAGACCCGAAGATCGTGCTGACGGACTTCTGTGCGGGCAGAAGATCTTAAGACCCGAAGATGTGCTGACGGAACTTCTGTAGCGGGAGAAGATTCCAAGACCTGAGATGTGGCTGACGGAACTTCTGTAGCGGGAGAAGATTCCCAACCGAAGATGTGCTTGACGGAACTCTGTACGGGAGAAGATTCCACGACCCGAAAGATGGTGTGCTGGTTTCTGTAGCGGCGAGAAATCATAGACCCCGAAAGATGCTTGTGCTGGTTTCATATGCAGGAAGAAATCGGAGACCCGAAGTGCTTGTGCTGGATTTCCTGTACGCGGAGAATCTAGACCCAAATGTGTAAGGATGCTGTTGTGTGAAGAAGCCCCCACTTCGACTGAGTCTGAAGAGACGTAGTCAAAGTATTTGATTCAGGACGGAGGTACTAGGACGTTCTGGTGACCCGGAGTCACCCTTTCCGTACCTGCAAAAAAGGTTAGTTTTACCTGTTACGCGCCCTACGTTGTTATGCCTTGAAGCGCCTTGCTCCGGGGGCTTTTCTCCTACGGCTTGACCTTGGCTTTTCAGGAGAAAATGATGACGCAACTCTGTCGGAAATGGCTGATTCCTTCAAGAGTCTTCCTACGGCTACCTGGCTTTTCAGGAAGAATAAGTATGATACCTTCGGAACGCCTCGTTACTCAGGTAGCTTTCCCTACGGCCTTGGCTTTTCGGAAAAGAATGTGAGTGCTTCCTACGGCTGACCTTTTGGCTTTTCGGTGAAGAAGTAATGCAGTTCCATCGGAAGCGCCTCGTTCCTTCGGAATTTCCCCTACGGCTGACCTTGCTTTTCGGGGAAGTTGGGTGTCGCAACAATCGCGTATAGCGATGATGCGTGTAGGCTATGAGTGATGATGATTCTTCGGAAGCGCCGTTCCTCAGGAAACCTTCCCTACGGCTGACTTGGCTTTCGACGAAGAATGTTGTGTGTAGCAATCGCGTTATAGCGATGAAGCCTATAGGCGTGTGTAGGCACTGCATGTAAGACTGGGCCCAGCCTCGTGTAGAGGTGGTCAATGTGCATGTGCAATGTAATGTCTTGTGGCAGGATGCTATGCATGATGAGTATGTAAACTCAATGCGAAATGATGCTTATGAAGTGTTTGCATGGTTATGTGTAAGCACGTCTATTCTAGATATACATGCATGAAATGACCAAGGAAATGACTAATGTAAGATGCTTTTGGATTGCAGGATGGAGCGTCTCAAGCCCCAATTGAGCAAAGGCGATGCTAGTGATTGCAGTGAGCCCCAACCCATGGGTATGGGTGTTTGGGAATGGCTAATTTTGGTGTTGATGGTTGTTTAGTGGGTGCCCCAGCTGATGAGCTTGGGCATGGTTGATGGAGCAAGGTAGGCTAGTGAATTTTGTGGATCATGGGTCTTGGCCTAGCTTTTTTGGGTGGTAACTCTAAGGGAGAGGTATTGGGGTGTGGTTTTGATTTGCCCAAATCGGTAACTTGAGTGAATGCCCGCTATGAGGAGAGAACATGGAGGAAATGCTGCATATGTGATGCTTTGAGAGGATGCACTGATGATTGTTGAGAGTGATAGCCTAAGAGAAGAGTTGAGGAAACCCTTTAAGTTATGAAAGAATAGGCTAGGTTCAAGAAAGACAAGCGCTAATTTGTGACTAAGGGTAAGTAAATGGGGAATTGATGTGGTTGGCTATGATGATGTAGGTTCAAGCTCGGTCTTATGTCGGGTGCTACACTAGGAATTTGTGCTTCAGCTTAAGAAGAATCTAATACTATATGAGAATGGACCCAGAATGTTATAGAATTTATTGGGTCGGCAACTCGAGAAGAGGCTTCTACGTATCCTTTTGAATCAGACGTCGTGTTCTTGTTGATTGATTTGGACAATGCCTCGTGTGAGAGGGCTTTTGTGGTTGTAATGTGTGGTTGGGTTTGAGGGTCAAAAAGGCTGATGATCACGAAGTGACCCGGTGCGCAGTGTGCTTTTTAGACTTTTGCTTTTTGTTTGAATTGGGCTTATGACTTTGGATTGCTTGGATTTGGCATTGATTTGCATTGAACTTTGATTTTTTTGCTTTTGCTTTTTGCCATTTTATTCTTCTCTTTTTTTTTCTTTTGCACATGTCTTTTCCTACGCACCGTTTGGTCCAAAGGTTAGGTCATTGGTGGGTGATGAAAGATGATAGGCTAAATGATAGTGTTTATGGCTCAAAGGGTTCAAGGGATTGTTTTGATATGGTGAAGGGAATGGGGGAAGGGTTATTTGTGGAGCTTACGAAAGAGGCCTCTCTAGGCAATGTCCATTGAATTGTTGAGGCGATTATTAAGTTGATCTCATTAAGTTAGAAGCACAACTATATGGAGGCTAAGAAATGAGAAAAAACGCAATTTTTAACGCCAAAGGATTTTATACTAGAGGCTAATTGCTAGCTATTTGATCCTAACGTAATCTAGCACCGACATGGAGAAAGACTGAGTACATAGAAATTAGGAAGGGCCTCCCGCCTCGATCTCTAAGCTAAAACTCCAACTGATGTCATGCGCAATGGAAGAAGTGTCTCCTCTATGTCCACTTCCGATGTCGTAGACCTTTGCAATTCGGTAAGGGCCTCTATTGAATGTCTTTGTATTCGGCTGCGAGAGGCAGCGAATGTCTTGACCATTCGCTTTCTTCTTCAGTGCGGGCGGAGACTAGGGTAGGCATAACCTCTCTCTCATCTAGTCAGATAGGTGGTGAACCCCTCGTTCTTCCTGGTTAAGGATTTCAACGCTCGGAAGGTGTTTGGGTCTGGCATGTTACACCTTGTACTCTTGCCATGCATGCGTGGATGATGGTTTCCCAAGTAGTTATTCGTTTCCTGCAGGATCTGAAAGACACTCTGCTTCATATCGTTTCCAGACAAGGGAACGACCATTGGACAACGGCAGAGTAATCCTTTAAGTGCATGGTGGTCTTCCTAATACTTTTTATATGGATCGAGGGCACGTCGGCTGAACTGGGTAATGAGTCTTCGGCTGAGAAATCCTTTGCAGTATTGGTTGCACAGGTTGGGGTCAAGAGGAGTTTGGTCTTGGTCAAAAGGTGGGGTCGATGGCTTTTTGGGATCGCATGTTCAAACACTGATCCAAGGGCTTAGGTCAACTCCTTGATATTAGCTTCAGTTTGATATTGGCTCGCATCTTGGAGGCTTTTCCTGGTTGGGAGGCATTTGTCGGTGTTAGGCTCATGGGAGTGAGTTAGGGGAAGGTTAGGTTGGGCTTAGGCTCAACCTTCGGGTTCGAGCAAGGTTTGGAGACACTTCTCCCCTGTTTAAAACAGAATAAACCTTAAGTGCAACTCTTGGTCATTATTGAACATATGGATGCAGATGCAATTGCATGTGTCCTATCCATGGTCTCTTTTCCTAGAATGAGGCAGGTGCCCTTTGAATTTTTTTATTTTTATTTAATTATTGTTTTTTTTGGAATTTTTTTGCTTTTTTTTTTTTTTTTGAAGGGCACCACACGCCCACATAGGATGTATGATATTGCATGTGCCTAAAGAGGTTAGGGTCAACGCTAAGGTCGACCCTATGGTTGGCTGAAGGTAAGAAGTATTCCGTCAATGTGAGTCTACAAGTCAACGTCTAAACGGTCCAAGTCTGTGCCGTACCCTGTATCAAGGGAGACTAGCCACCAGGTAAAGGTTTGTACTCAAGGTCGAGTTTGAAGGACAAAGTCTCCTAGTGACTTGGTCACCAGCTCAAAGGTCGAGTCACTAAGTCAACTACGGGGCTTGAAATCATGATGTAACTAAAGATGCCATAGACTTATGAAGTGGTGTTAAGGTCTAGACATACATGGCTAGGCCCTACATGCACTATTACCAATGACACGTTAGAATACCTATGTCTTGCGGTCTTAGGTTAGTCGAGAGGTGTACACGCCTAGGTGCAGAGTGTGGTCCACTTTACCTTTCACGGCAAGATTGATGTCTAGGCCGAGTTACCATTATGTCCACGGCTAGTCTGTTTAACACGTGCACAGCGCAGTGGGCGGAGGACTCTGCCTTAGCAGCGATCATTAACCTTGCAACCAGGTTGTATCCCCCTTAGGTGGTCCTCGACGCGCTAAGAAGCACGCCCATATTGCAGCCCAAGGAGCCTAAGGACGTGCCTTTAGCGAAGGTCACTTGCAAATGCAACAAATTCATAACGTGATGATGGAATTACAGAATTGTTCAGTTGTTCCTTCACCTAACGTGATTATTCCCAGTGAGTTGCCACCTTGTAGGCACGTGGGCCGCGCCCTCGGTAGGCGGTTCAGCGCTGCGCTGGTTACTCAATCATCTTTGGTTGGGTGCGCCCGGAACCGCACGTAGGCTGCGTTGGTGTGTGTTGTCGAGTAAGCGGAGTCGCCACAGTGCCTATAAAGGTTTTTCACGGGGACGCCCGAAACGTTTGGTGCCAAATTATGCGCCCGATTCTGATCCAGTAACAAGTTCGAAATGGGTTCGGGCCAATGTGCTAGAAATCAATCTGTAACCAATTCGCTGCCATATAGCGGCCCTACTCGGTCTCATCTGCAATTCCATTCTCACCAGGTTTATGAATGCACAAACTACATTTTTAGCGACCTTAGCGTGCTATCCTAAATTACTACCGAAAGTGTGTTATCCTATTATGCACAAGAACTAACCGACTGCAATGTGACATTAGATTCTCAGGTGTACGAGTGTCTCAAAACCCGGTTGTCCATAGTTAATCTGATTTTAAGTATTCCCATAATTTCGGGTGCTTTATTAGCAAATATCCATACAATGTCGCATACACTGACAATGCGAGTATATGACTCAATCATATATACAACCACTTTACGCTGATCTGCAACACAATGTTGTTCGTACTAAACGATGCAACAAATGAACTCTCCGCCTTTGGACTCGCTATCAAGGCCAGAAATCGTTAGTAATTGACAGTGATATAATGTAATGATAAAAGAAGAAAGAAAACAATTAAAACTTACTCTACTACTATTCACTGGAACAATTAATGTGGATTCTCATTTGTTAATTCGATGAAACTCGCCACAATAGTTTTAATTCTGATTGACGGATGATGAAAAAGGTGTGTTTTGTGGGAGTAATCTCAGATACACTTGTTATCGCTTGGTGACCATCGAAACAGATCGAGCTTGAACTTAAGAACGTATGTTATTAGGGTATTGTAGAGTAGTGTATGGGCATGAGGAATGATGCAAGTTAGGACAGGGAAAGAGAATAGACGTATGTGTGTTTTTCGGAATTGCAGAACAGGGCACGTACTTTATAGCGGCGGGGGGAAACAAGGAGGAGAAAACCCTGCGTATATACGCATGGAGAACCTGGGCGTATATACCCAGAAGGGCCTGCGTATATGCCGATCGAAAGATTAAGCGGAGCTGGCGCATCCATATACGCAGGGCCTAAGAACGGTCTCATCACCAAATTGAGTAATCAACTGTGAGAAGGATAAGCCCATCGCTGGTGTAAATTTAAATCGTGGCGAACCTTTCGGAAAAAAACGCAAGTGTCGTACTCGTAATAGAAGCCGAAATATGTGAAGTCAAGTACAACTCCGAAATATGAGGGCCAAGAACGCGCTTGTCGCAAATATAACATAGGTCCTAAAAATTTTTTCCTAAGATTGATACGCAGAAATTAAACTTAAAGTGTATTCCAGTATTCACGTGTCACGCGTCTTGGCTGATGTGATGTCTGCACTATTTGTTCTTTGTTTGACTCATTCGTCGGTTCATCCACACTTTATGTTACTGCAATCCGCCAGCTATTGTTCTAATACTCTTCATAATGTTCTAATGAGGTTTCTGTCTCTAAGATGAGTGGTCTTATGTCATGAATGAAGGTTGCTCACCATGTTCGTAAAAATACTGCAGATAGACCCGCGAACGGGGTGAATAATCTAGAAATACGCGATGTTCTTAGAATCATACTTCCTTGGAAAGGAGGTCTAAGATTAATCCTGTAATGTGTACTTTAGAGTTAATAGTTGAGTATCGTTGGCGTGAATAGATATTATTGCGAGTATAAAAAAAATATTATTGATAACAAAAGTATTTTAGAAAAAAAATAGTATAGAAAAATCAGAACACGACAAATAAGGAAAGTCTCGTAATAAATAAAATACGCTGGATGGAGCTCCGAAAAATGGTGAAGAAGTAAGATACGCTGTGCCATGCGAAGGCGAAAATAAAAGAGAACGCCAGCCCAAGTCTAATTAATTTTTAAAAATCCTAAATAGAAAAGAAACCTAAAATAGAGAAATAATTAAACATTAAATAAAAGAAAATGTTTGCCCTTTTATTTGTCTTTGCTCAATAGTTCCGATATGGACCCTCACAAGACGTGATTTATATACAACTATTCTGTAATGACTTCCTAACAGAGCATCGTCGTATTATTCTAATATGTGGCAACACAATACGCGATGCGGCTCCACTATGATGAAGCTATTACCTGTAGGAGAGCCATATACGCGATACTGCTCTCTCTCACAATTGACGACTCGAATTTATCAGCTCCATTTTGGGGAG
>SNQN01001537.1:68120-80508 GCA_008642245.1 Bassia scoparia | reverse complement strand
GACAAGAATACTAAGCTGAATATCACCGCTAGTCATAGTAAAAAGGGAATAATCCGAGTAGGACTGAACAAAACCATACCTCTTAAGAGCACCAGTAAGCTTAGCGAACCAACAACGAGGAGCTTGACGCAACCCATATAGTGGCTTCTGCAAGCGACAAACTAGACCCGGAGTAGAACCAGAAAAGCYAGGAGGAGGTCGCATGTACACCTCCTCAACGAGATCACCATA
The DNA here is from genome assembly GCA_008642245.1 of Bassia scoparia. Classification (NCBI taxonomy): domain Eukaryota; kingdom Viridiplantae; phylum Streptophyta; class Magnoliopsida; order Caryophyllales; family Amaranthaceae; genus Bassia; species Bassia scoparia. Next base: position 80,277 of record SNQN01001537.1, on the reverse strand, counting down.
AAGAAAGGCATTATGGACATCCATYTGATGAAGCTCCCAATTCTTTGCCGCAGCAATAGCAAAAAAAGTGCGCACGGTAACCATTTTAGCCACAGGAGCAAAAGTCTCGTTGTAGTTAATACCCTCAACTTGATGATTTTCGAAAATCACTAGTCGGGCCTTTAACCGTTCCACAGTACCATCAGAATTGTGCTTGATTTTATAGACCCATTTGCACCCAAGGGCCTTCTTCCCGGGAGGTAATTCTTGCATCACCCATGTTTCATTGTCTTCCAATGCAGAAATTTCTTTTTGCATAGCCTCCCGCCACCCCTCATGTTTCATGGCCTCCTTGAAAGTACGGGGTTCAACACCCGCGTCTAATGCTGCAATAAAAACACGATGCCGTAGAGAAAAGTTATCACAATTCACAAAATGCGCTAAAGGATAAGGAGTACCTRAGGAGCTCGAAGGAGGAGATGAAGTCGGAGATGGACTYGRGAGATGAATAGTATGTGCAACATAGTCGCGGTGCCAACCCGGAGGATGTCGAGGGCGATCACTACGAGCAAGAACCAATGGTTCACTAGCACCATGAGTTGCCATGCCGTCGTCAGAAGGTGCCTGGTTGGCAGTTGACGGGCAGGTTTCATTGTCCGGACAATCACGGTCATTCGCGGCTTCCCCAACTGCTAGAACATTTTCAAGATCATCCAAAAAATCGAAATCTACTCCAACATCATTAGGAGCAACCTCCTCAATCATCAAGTCAGGCATAGAGGCAAAGGGAAACTCATTTTCATGAAATCRAACATCTCGTGACACAACAATATCCCCCGACTCCAAWTCATAAACTTTCCAACCCTTCTTACCATAAGGATACCCAACAAACACACACTTCCTACTCCTAGAAGCAAACTTACCCCCCTTTGATTTTTGATTATGAGCGAAACAAAGACAACCAAAAACACGCATCTCATCAAAGTTAGGAGGTGTACCTAATAAAATTTCAAAGGGTGTTTTGTTGGCCAATAAACGAGAGGGTGTACGATTAATCAGGTAAACCGCCCTAAGGACACATTCACCCCAAAACCCAATTGGAGAAGATGCCCTTGAAAACGTAAAGCACGGGCAACATTCATAATGTGTTGGTGTTTTCGCTCAACCCGCCCATTTTGTTGTGGAGTACCAACACAAGAAGTTTGAAATAAAATTCCATGTTCATCAAAATAAGGAATCATATGCTTAAATTCAGTTCCATTATCACTAAGCACACATTTCACATTCACCTCAAATCGGGTTTTAACATGGMAAAGAAAGAACAAAATGAAGAATGAACTTCCGTTTTATTAGTCAATAAATAAACCCAAACACCACGAGAAAAATCATCAACAATAGTCAAAAAATAATGTGCACCACAAGTGGAAGGTGTGTTATACGGACCCCATAAATCACAATGAATCATCTCAAAAATATGAGTGGCTTTATTATCACTATTCGGAAAAGGAGCCCTAGATTGCTTGGCTTCATTTAAAAATTTAGAACTAGAACTAGCACTAACAGCAGGGAGTAGCTTAACAATTTTATCGGACGGATGACCCAAACGTCGATGCCATAACTCGAATGTAGAAATCTTCGGGCTTTGCACCRCACATACTTTAGGAAGCCGTCGAAAATAGTAGAGTCCATCTATCCGTTCACCTCGGCCAATCAGGCTCCCCGAGCGTTGGTCCTGTATAGCACATAAAGAATCRGWGAATCGTACATAACAATTAGAGTCATCAATCATTTTAGACACCGAAATTAAATTGCAAGACAACTGAGGAGCAAATAAAACATRCTCAAGAATCAATCCATCCGCTAAATAAACCCGACCCTCCTTAGTGGCATTAACCTGTGCACCATCARGAAGGCCAACCGGACACGGGAAAATGGGCATGACATCCATTAAGAAAGATTCATCTCCTGTAACGTGATGAGAAGCGCCGGTATCGAGAATCCAAGATAAAGATAAAGACTCACCATTCATCTTGTACTACTGCCTATTATTAATCATATTTAGCAAAATTTTAATATGGTCAGGTTGAAGCTCAGAGATGGAAGATAGAGCAGCCCCATCATTAACCGTGGAAGGAGTCGTGGGGACGGTAGAGATCGGTGCARGCGAAACACCACCAACGGCATGAGCCCGCATCGATGGTGGTGCAGCAGGCCTGCTGCGAGCAGGAGCGAGAGATGAAGTGTGTTGGGAAACAGGTGACGCAGCAGCAGCAGGGGACTTCGAGGCAGACGAAGATCAAGACCAAACAGCTCTTGGGACCATATTTCTCGTGCCACCACTCCGGTACCCGTGTAAGATAAAACAACATCCGCATCGTGGCCAGCCCCTGACAATGAGGAGCAGGACAGCTTGACTTGTCCGTGACAGAAAACAGAGTGTTTAGACGTCAGATTGGACAGGCAAACACATGTACCCTCGTCAGCTCCTAGGGGAGCCTTAGTTCGTGCAAGCCCCAACAGAACGCTCTTCCTGAAGAAACGCCTCGTAAGCACAAATCCAAAGTGGCAGGGGGTTGCTGCCGATATAGATTATTACGAACAAGAGCTATAAGTCATCGCGATACCAAATGTAAATTGATGCAAAATCTCCTCGTCTCTGTCCTTCTGGATACTTACGGCTACATCACAAGTGCATAACCCACACTCACAACCGTGCGAGGTTGAGGCGAGCAAGGTCATCGTATAGCCCATTAATTTCGTATAATAATCCTCGACAGACATACCCTTCGATTGGCGAAAATCGGTGATTGCAGCCCTTAGTTGTTTGAAGACGAACCCCATTAGCGACACAATATCAACTCTCCAAGTAGTCCCAAAACTTCTTCGCTTGATCAAAATAGGAAGAGAGTGCAAGTTTGGACAATAGATCGCAAGATCCACGACACTAACATAAATTAACAGTATCCCAGTCAAGAAAAAATTCTTCTTTTCACGTGCTTCAGCAATCGTGCCATCCACGAAGCCAAACTTACGTCTATATTTTCAACGACAAAGTAATCGCTCGAGACCAAGCGAGAATATATGTCATCCTTTCAAGATCACGTGAGTGATCAAATTGCCCGGTTGATCGCCGGCACAAGGAAAAAAGGCGAACAAGGATCTTGCTTCCTCATCACCACTGTCGAGGAAGATGAATGCACACTAAATGTAGTGAACCGGAGGAGCAGTAGAATTATAGAATAATTTAATAAAAATAGAAATAATATGCGATTAATCAATCTAATCGCAAGAGCAGGAAAAAATAGGTTTATGGGTTGATAGCTCGATACCATGTTAGTAATTGATTTCCTTTCTATTCATTCAATATGTAACTACATATATATATATATATATATATAATATATATATTATATATATTATTTATAGATATATATAATATATATATATATATAATATTATATATATATATATATATATATATAACTTAACCTAGTATCAAGAGTTTTAGCTGAAAATATACAATAGCCCAATAATAATAACACACAAAGATATAATTAATCTAACAGTAAATGTACATTTACAGGAAGATAGATAGAGATAGATCTGACAAAATTCATGACCACAAAAGTACTGCCGAGTCCCCAACAACAGATGAACCACACAACCGACAGAAGGGAAAAAGGTGAGTTTGCTCTTGCTGTCGACATTAATTATTTGTTGTTGAACTTAATTTAGCTTATTTTTAAAACTTTTTATTTTTATAATTGTACCCCTGATTCATAGAGATGCACATTTTGCTTTTTGTTAGTTTGATCGTATTTATTTTATATGCATCTATAATTAATCGGGAGAGCGTACTGCATATGTATTGATTGCAGTTGCTAGAGAAGTAAAAATACCAACCTAGTACTCCGTATTTAAATCCCAAACGGAACAATAATTGTGAGAGAATGGAGAATTTTTTACCAGTATCAAAACTTTAAAGATTAATATTGTAATTCTTTATCTGTAAAAAAATATAAACAAAAACTTGAATAGTGTCAAACTGTTGCATTTATTATGCCATGGAGGAAGTAACAATTTTTTTGTTATAAATATTTTGAGGAAATAACAAGGATGAAGTATCTTGTGTTTTTTTTTTTTACTAAATAAGTAAATATTTATATTTTTTTTTGGTTTAGATAAAGTAAATTTTTGAAGGCAAAAGGTTAAGCACAAGATAAGTTATTGGTTTGGTTGAATGAGATAGAGAAAGGCAGGGCATTGGAGATAGTTTTGTCAAATAATAGTAATAATTTCTTTATAGCATCGCCAAAGCTATGCTTCTGCCAATTCGCAAATTCGGAAAGCGGTTGTGTTTTCCGAGTGCTCCTTCAAGTTGGGTTTGTAGGACTGTGGAWTATATACAAGGTTTACAAGATAGCCGCCCTAAGTCGAAAATATTGTTTCCATTTGAAGCACAACATGTACCTACCACAACAAACAAGGAGGATAATACTACTAATAATAGTGATGATGATGATGATGGATGGTATACTCGTCCTCCTTCGCGATTTTGGGGTCCCCGAGATAAAGAACGTATCTTCTGGTATAACAACTCTGCTGTGTCTGTTTTTTTAGATTCTCAGATTCCGGATTATACAGAACATGTCAATGACTTGGTTTCTACTTCTACTATGAGTATTGAGATAGGCAAGCGGTTTGATGTTGTATCGCTGTTGTCCTACTGCTGCGATCACTCGTCGTTGTATCGTCTTAATGGGGATACTGTTGATATTCAGCAGCTAATGGGAAAAAATGTCATGGTGTTTTGTGTTTATGTGCCTGTTTTCTGCCTGTCAGGGGATGCATCCAATATCCGGGCATTGCCCTTTCTATGTAATAAGGCTTTCGATGGAGAATGTGAGGTGGTGGTCGTGCCCAAGTTGAGACGTAACTGGGCTGCTGATCAGGATGCTTTCGACCACTTCTTGTCTGGCTTTCCATCGTCCTGGCTTGCTATCCCATTCTCCCAGCCACTGCGCCGTGACTTTGTATCCAAGTCCCTCGGTCTTACTTCTAAGGTCTACTCAATGTGTCTCTTTGTCGACTACAATCAAAAGGTTTTGCTGCACGGCCTACCGAATTGGTGTCGCGGTTCATTGTTGTATGGGAATAGTAACGATGTTCCTTGGTGGAAGAGTCATTCCCAGCTTCATGCAATTTTGGGGTGCGATCCCTCTGATTATGTTTACAATTTGAATCCTGCCAGTGGTGTACTGTCCATTTCTGAACTCAATAATAAGCTTGTTGGGCTGTACTTGTGCAAGAACGGGAGGTTCATTCGCACACTCAAGCTAATCCATCAAGAATGCAAATCGAGAAGTATGGACTTTGAAATCATCCTCATCTATTTGCCCGTGTGCCATGATCAAGTAGACCCACAGCTGTTCCAGGATGCAGTCAATTATGTCCTACGCAGTTTCAAGATAGATAACTGGTGGGTTTTACCCCATGATGACGTTAGGTACCATAGGTTCGAACGAGATCTGCTGAGCTATGCTGATGATGAACTGATCATCGTCGGACCCCATAACGAATTTGTGGATCCCTGTGGAAAACATGTTATTTCCTGCTTTGGTTTCGATGCATATCCCTTCACAAGGGAGCACGCTGTCGAGAAAGAATACCGAGAGATTAGGGCTCTCACCTTAGATGATATCCTGGGGGATCGGTTTCTAACCAGTGTCAATGATTTGGAAGCAATGACTGCACAAGGACTCCGAGGCAAGACTGTTCTTCTTTACATGGACAATGCACATTCAATGAAGCACGACCTGTATTTTCAACTGCTCGATTGGTACTTTCATACTAAGCGAACAAGAAAGTCTTCTGATTTCGAAGTGGTTTTCATTGACTCAGAATATGGAGATGGAGATGAAGTGGTTTTCATTGACTCAGAATATGGAGATGAAGATGAGCCATTGGATTTGGATATGCCCTGGCTCTGGTGCTCAGTCAGCCCTCAACACTCAGCTTTTTTGAAGAAAAGATTGTGGAAGGATATTGCTGGTCMTGGTCTCCTTGCATTTGGAAAAGACGGCCATATTCTAACTTTATATGCTGAACACCTCCTACAGTCCTGTGATCCTGATGGAATCGAATCCTACGAAGGCCTACACGATGATGTCATTAACATTGTTCAAGGCGTCTATAGTATTAATGGTGTGGAGTATGATGAAATCTGTGCCTGATAAGTGCTACTGGGTGCTTAAGCACGGTAGGTTCTTTGAGAGTAATAAATAGTATTGCTGTTGCTTCCTTGTGTCATGATAATGATGGATATTAATCATATTAGCAGTACTGCTTTCTATGTTATTTACCAATCACATGGCCTATAATTTTTCGAATTGAGCATTGTTACTGCTTTCTATTGAAGGCCAATGGAGGTGAGGCGGTGAATTGCAAAAGGCCAGTTAGTAGTTACAGAGAAGTGATTCAAGCACCTGAGAAGGTGAGCGCCATAACATGTGTCTAACTCCTTGTTGTTACATTGGAAATAAATTTCCTAGGACATGAGGCTATGTTCGGGTTGTCTCAATTTTTATGTTTTGTTGAAGTCTGATCTTTTTGGAACTTATTGTATTGAAGTTGTTTTTTTAGACTTAAAGGGCAGTTCTTGAAAGCTAAACAGGATGTATACTATAAGAATTTCTACTCGAGTGTTACTGCAATAATAAACGTTATGGAGGCTATTGTGTTGATCATTGACGCGAGCGAAAATGGTGGTACTTCAAGCTTGTGAAGTACATGTTTAGYGTCAATCCCACCCTGAACAATTAGCAAATCTTTAGACAAAACAGTCACATACTCAGTAAGAACTGTTGTACTGCAGAACAAGCGACCGGATGTCTTTTTTGTTAGAATGAGACCAAGCGACCTTACAACCATCATATTTGTAAACTGTGCTTACCCTAAAAAGGAGAGCATAAATATTTCTGCCATCAGAACCATTGTTAACTTAGGCCTCACTTTTCTGCACAAAGATGCCTGATTATAACAATGATTACAAAGGATTAAATTCACCATACAGTATGTAACTATGTATAGATTAATACAATTGTTAAACCTTTCGAGAAAATAAGCAAAAGAGAACACCACTACAGCAGCAACGACATGTCGATAAGTAATGTAAACATAAGATTCATCCCATGAGTGAAGGCTGCTTTCGTGATGAAGGACTGTAAAGTCCAGCCTATCTGTGACAGGACCATAACATGTGTGGCTTAAACTTTGAAATAAAGCTCAAACTGTTACTTTTTTCATTGCTATAAAAAATGCTCTTCCTGCTGTTATGTTTTTGAGTTCAGAAGCAGAACTTCAATTGCATTTAAATACTGCAGAATGCGGTAAAATTTCATGTAATTCTTATCTAATTTCCTATCACTGTAATATCATTGTTTATGCAAAAATCTGCACACTTATGAGACTTAGCTGACGACTATAGCTAGACTAGGTTCGTTGGTATAATGAAAATAAAGTTAAATGCAAATGAAAAGAGGGAAAGAGAGGGAAGAACACCAGAGATGGTGACGCGGACAAACCCCAGGATAAGGGTAAAAAACTGGGTGGCCTTGAGTCCACCAATCCACTATATTTGCGAAAATGCCCGTTTGATTACATGTACAATTGTTTTGCGAATGGCTTAGCTTATGCTACGGAAACTATAGGAAATACTTAGACTTAGAGAGAAGGACTGTGTTTAATTTCGTGAGCAGAATGATCTTCTATTATAGCTGAGGCTAGCTGGAGTCTCTTCCGATATTATGGGAGTGAACCTGGAATCTCGGACCCACTTCTGGGAAACGGTTGTTGACGTGCTCTGCTTCTTGACTGGTCTCAGAGTTGGACATAAAATCTCAGCCCTAAATCACGTCGTCGCTTCGTGCAGCTAGAAACAGTCATGGGGTGACCCTGGCGCAATTCCTAGAAATCTGGGCATGCTGTTGTAATGATTGCTGGAATATAGGAAGCAGTTTGACACATGTACTATTGACTTCTGACTTGGACTCCTTGAACTTAGAACCGTACTTTGACTTTGTCTCTTGTTGACAGCTGGGAGGTACCCGTACCTGGAAGCTGACACACTGGGCTACTAAGCTGGCGATGCTTTGAAGTTGTATTGACCGCTTAGGGAAATGGGCATAACAATTAGCCCCCATTTTCTAATCGAAGCATAGCGAATTTAGGAAAAGAACTTCACGTTCAACTCCAAGCCCCCCGGCTTGCTTCTTATCCTAACGGTTGGTCGCCTTGGAAGTTTTCAACCATTAGTTTTCAAATATGTCTTTGCACTTTTAGTTTGTTTGAGTATCAACACGTGCTTAGTTGATAATTCGGTGAGCGAATGAAATAGAAACATGTAACTGATTAACAACTATAGCTTAAGTAACTTGTGTAATCGTAGCTAGCTCGAGAGTGCGCATTCGATTTGGATACCGACGCTTAAGTCACATTGTATTCTAAGTGTCGACGGCTAGTTTGTAAGCTGCTTCATTCTCTTAGAATTTCGTGCGTAATTTTATGGCCATAAACGGCGTGCTGCTTTGTTATTTAGTGGCATGCCTCGTAGTCTGGCGTCATTGCCCTGTGCCTGTGACCCTTAGCTGCGTTTATAGCCCTGGTGCGTGACCCTTGAACTGGTGCTTGAACCCGATGAACCGGCGCTTGGGCGAAACTGTTACCTTGGCCTGCGTGACCTTGTGAACCTGTGCTAAGCCGCTAACCCACGCTTGAAGCCGTTAAACTGGTGTTTAACCGGCCCGCTTCAGCCGTAACCTGGGCGCTTGAAGCCGTGAACTACGCTTGAAGCGTACTGGTTTAACGCGTGCTGCTTGAGCCGTGAACCTGCGCAACTGAACTGCTTAGAACCTTAGAACCTTAACGTAATAAACAGACAGTGATTGTACCGTAAACCCGTTGATTAAACCTGTGGAACTGGTGATTGTAGACCTTTGTGGACTGTGATTTGAACTGTGAAACCGTGCTATCATAATACAATCTAGAACGAATTAAATCAAACCTCTTCGTGACCTTCTTGGCCGTATAGGAGTATCCAATCCTTGAGTAGCACTCTCTTTCGTATGAACTGTTCAGTAGCCGGATGGTTAGTACCGTTTGTTTTTGTGGTGTCAAATGGAATGGAAAATGGAAAATCTAGACTACAGTCCCCACGGTGGCGCCAAAATTTTTATGTCAAAAAATCTGCACACTATTGAGACTAACTGTACGGACTATAGCTAGAGCTAGGTTCGTGGTATAATGAAAATAAAGTTAAATGCTAAAAATAAAAGAGCGGAAGAGGGGCAAAACACCAAGAATGTGCGCGAAACCCCGGGAATAAGTGGTAAAACTGCGTGTGGCACTTGGTCCACCAATCACTATTCTTGCGGAAAATGTCCCGTTGATACTATGTACATGTTTCGAATGGCTTAGACTATGCTACCGAAACTATAGGTATACTTGGATTAGAGGGAAAGGATTGTTTTAATTCTGTGAGCGAGGATGATCTTTATTATAGCTGAGCGCTAGTGTATCTCTTCCGATATTATGGGATGTTGAACCTGGAATCTCGACCACTTCTGGACAACGCTGTGTTGGACGTGCTCTGCTTCTATTGACTGGTCTCAGGGATGACATAAAATTCAAGCCTAAACTCACGTCGTCGGCTTCGTGCAACGGAAACAAGGTTCGTGGGTTAACCTGGCGCAATCCTAGAGATCTGTGCATACTGTTTAACTGATTGGAATAGGAAGCATTATGACGCATACATTGACTTCTGACTTGGACCCTTGAACGTTTAGAACTCTACTTTTGACTTGTCCTTGTTAGCTGGGACGTACCCGTTAACCTGGAAGTGACACTACGATGGCACCTGAGTGGCATGCTCTTGAAGCTGTATTTGACCGCTTAGGGAATTGGCATAACATATCTTATTCTGTTTCAGTTTCAATTCTTGGATATAGTACTAGAAATCTAACATGTGTGGTGTTTCGTACGTAGAAGTTATGCATTCATATCCCAGAACTTTTGTCTTCGAACCATGCTACGAATTCGATAGCATTTATCATCAGACAGTTTAAACCTTCAGTAAAGAGAAGTCTTTTTTGTCCATGAAACTAGTTTGATTTTAACCTTCTAAGCACAGAAATCAGCACTTTCTAGATAAGAAAATTACAAGTAAACTTGACAAATAAATCTAATCTCATGTTGGAAATATCATGCACTGTCTTTTTTACATTTACCTAACTTTTGTTTCATCTTGCAAATAAGGACTTAATAAAATCAACAAAACAAATCTTGTACAACTTCTCTTAATGACTTTCTTTCTAGAGTGTAGAAATCCTCGAATACTCTCTTGCAAAGGAGACAACCATTTTTGCTCGGAATTGCGCCCACTTTGTGATTCAGCTTTGGGTTCATCTTTCAGTTTCATTATTTCTCATCTCATTCCTGATATTTTTCTAAAATCCTACCACACTTGGACAATTCAAAACATTAATCAGTACTTCATATTTCGCTCAAATTGGATCTTTCATCTTTAGATCCCTCTTGATTTATTATCGATGAAACTGGTTCTCTTCATTGAACTCTCCTTTATCTATTACCGGTTTTCTGGGCTATCCTTAATTCCGAGCATTCCTCTCAATCTTCTGCCCTGATTTAACCTGTCCCTTTCACAGTGCCTCAATGTCTCCCTCCTCCTCCGACTCACCAGTATGCGCATTGTACTACATTTATAAGTCCCCTGTTTGTACTTGTTTCACTTCCTGTATTTTGAGCACCATGGCATGGCAAATTCCTACCATTATATTGTCTTTATAATCTTCCAATCGTTGGAGTTTATTGCACCTACTTCCATCCCTCTTTTCTTTACTTTTGTATTTTTCTGCAATTTATTGTTTTTTAAAATTTTGTTGAATAGAATAAATTAAAAATATTCCTATTTTTAATTATAATTTTTAATTATATTCTACTTATTGTATATGTGTAATATAGTGTGATATCTCAGTCTCTAGTTTGCTTGGTTAGCCTAATTGGGCTTTATGTATTTTGTATATATATCAACCACAATGCAATACAAGAACTCACGGATTATAATTCCTTCATGGTATCAGCCTTTTAACGATCCTATCTAACCCTAACATCTTTCCTCCTATTCACAGTAGCCACGCTACCTTTCTTCTTCCTCTTCTTCGATGGCCGAATCGTCTAAGTTTCATTCTGCTCTCACTATTTCTAATGTCAAATCTCTTGTTCCGGTTACCTTGGACAATGAACAAGCGATGTACCATTCTTGGGCGACTCTATTTACTAACCTTGCTAGGGTTCATGATCTCTATGATCATCTTGTTCCACCAACGGAGGAGGCCGCGTTGGCCGAATATGATAAAGCTAAAGCCGCTGACGTTACTCTTTGGAAACGTCTCGATGCTGTCGTACTCCAATGGATATACAGCACCATATCTAAGGACCTCCGTCTTGCTATCTTTCGTCGTAATGACACCGCCGAGGGTGCGTGGAAACGTCTTGAGTCTTTGTTTCAAGACAACAAAGCCGCTCGTGCTACCCATCTCGATGTCGAATTTTCTACTTTGGCGTTTGAGGCTTTCTCTTCTGTTGATGATTTTTGCAACCATCTACAATCTCTGGCAGATCGGTTGAGTGATGTGGGTGCTCCGGTGTCCAATAGTCGTTTGGTTTTACGGCTTACTACGGCCTTGCCTGATGCCTATGCCGGTGCGGTGGATTATATCCAAAATCAAGACCCGTTGCCTCCCTTTGAAAGTTGTAGATCGAAACTCCAGTTGGCTGAGCGTACTATCAAGGCTAGGAAGGCTCGTGAAGACGGTGGTTCGGGACTCTCTTCTGATGGTGCGGCGTTGGTTGCCTCTAATGTTGTCACTCCTAGTGACTCCTCTGTTTACCATAGACGAAATACTAACAATAATAGAAACAGGGGCAATAATCACAACAAAGGAAAGAAAAAGGGCCACCAAAATAATCATGGGCCCAACTCTAATGGGCCTCACTACTCGCCAAGTCAGCAGGCCACGTGGACTCCTCATCAGCAGGTGGGCCCCACGCCACAGTGGCAACAACAGGGTCCCACGCCACAGTGGCAGCAAGTGTGGCAGCC
>SNQN01001537.1:47016-64962 GCA_008642245.1 Bassia scoparia | reverse complement strand
CTTCAAGTAGAGCAGCGTTCCGGATGTCGCCTCAAAGAGATTCAGTGAGTATGGGACGGTTCATTGACGCAACATGCTTATTTCATATCGCCAACTATTTATGAGACTCTCTCGAAGCTATTTATGAACCGTAATCGTATCTAATATTTATGAAATGATTTGAGCAAAGATTAACATAGTGTGTTCCTAGATAGATCTTTCGACTGGTAAATAGATAATCTATGGCTTACGAAAAAGGGACAAAGTAGTAGTTAGTTCAGTGTCTGCAATATTTTCGACTATGTCAAGGGACGAACTGAACTCAGGCAAACTACATAAGGTTGTAATGTGCTAAGAGTACAGTTGAACTGAAACCAAATTGGATGTACTTAAATTATTAATAGCTTTAAAAATTTGAGTTACAAGTTTTACCAAACTTATCAAGTAGACCTAATGCTGATGCATCTTGTCATTTTTCACCAGACTAGTTGTTTTTTAGCTCCAAATGAGAATGAGGAGCTAATTATGCGGGACGTTCCTCAAATATCAGGATCCATCCGATGAGGTTCATTAAATATGAGAGTAACATGTGGTCCATTCCCCGACATTCATTACAATCCTCATTGCCCAGTCATAGGTAAGTTGATGGTTGGGAACCAGCTGGACACTCCTTGCCCTTTTTTTTGTCACGTGAATGTGGGGCCGCGTCTAATGGAGACACTGACCAATGCAGTGTGGTGATGAAAATTGCAGAGGGTAAATAGGAAAAGTTAGTGGAAAAATGATGGGAAGGGAAATGGAGAGATTTGTTGGGAGCCTTTTATGCGGGTTACATATCCTCCTCGTTCTCATCTATCTTGTTTTGTTAATTACTGTTTTCTCTCTGCTACCTTTAGACATCTCATTACCACTATTTTTGCATTCTATTTGGAATGTTTTTTTATTTTATTTGTTTGTTTTTTTGTCTCTTATCAATTACTTTTTAATTTTTGCTCTTGAATCTTTTTTATTTAATTATGCATATTCCCGACTTTTATCGCACAATGGGCAATTTTGTATTAATAAACATTCATTTTATTGCGATAAAATGAATAGGGAATATTTTCTTTCTTTAGTATGTTTTATTTTTTCATTTTTTCTTGTGTACTTACTTTTTTTAGGTTACTTCTTTTTCAATATTTCTACTGAAATCATATTGGGAAGTTATGGGCTAATGCCCAACATATTAGTGAGATTATTATTCATAAACGCTTATCCGTATTCTTTATCGCTATGAACCATAAATTTAAACAAGTCATTTATGATACGTGTACTGTATAATATTAAATAAAATGCACAACATATTCTAGTATAATTATTGTGTTCTAATAGTTGGCATATGTGTTTAACGTAGATGCATCCTCATATCTTATACAAGTACTACTTCATAGTCTTGACTACATAATTAGACTTGAATTAAGAATTTTACACTTGTATATTGATAGGCAAGAAACATAACAATGTAAACTTGTCCTATTATAATATATAATATATATGACTTCAATATTGTATTAGTCATTATTTAAAAATTACTGGTTATGATTAAATAAAAAAAGGGAAAAATGACACCAATATATGGTTCATGAATTATGCGATTGAGACTCATCATTTGCTGCAAATAAATGAAGCAAAATAAAAACAAAATAAATATATAATTGGATATAGAATGGACTAACTGCTACCCCTTAGTGGTAAATTTTTAAGTTTATTTCGTTAGTCGATTTATACACAAGGTGTGTCTTATTTGACTGATCTGAACTTATCTGAACTTATCTATCTATTGAACTATTTAATAGAGGAAAAGTGATGATATGTACTATTAGACGACTGAACTTATCTGGACTTATTTTGATTTAATAGTACTTGAAAAAAGTTAAAAGAACCGAGCCCAATTTATCGTTTAACTCGAGTATTTTTTACCCAAATGTTTTTAGACTGTAAACTTTATGCTCATTTGGTTAATGTGTTGGTATCACGCCGGCGCACGCGCGCGTGTGTCCACTTATTATATTGATAATTCTCGTTATTACGAAACAAATTTAATGAATATATTAAATGATGATAAATAAAAGTAGTATGGACAATGTTGTATTTGTAGATAAAACTTCTTAATTTTTTGGTTATCATATTCATTGCAAAATATGTGTATCTAAAAGTTGTATACAAATAATATGACATATAAAATACAAATGAGTTTCAGTCATCACTTGATGCACCGAACAGTGGTATCTTCCCCCGATTTTTATGGTATCATCCAACAATTTTCATGTTAAGGTAGTCTTTTCTAATTGCAGCTGCAGTGCAGCCGAGCTATAATGAACGGGCCATCTGAAAATTACGCCCTATACTCGATCAATACGAGCTTTCATGCATAATAGCTTCGCCGCATTGCATATTAATATAAGTACTTGTCAATAGTCACATGTTGTACTGAAAACTCCTTATTTTCGGTTTTTCAGGTTTTTTAACTCAAAAATAAATGATAAATCACAAAACAATTTTTTACACTCAACAAAAGTAATATCCTTATGTCCTAAAAGAAAAAAATTACCCCAGTAAGTGTAGCGAACTTACCAAAATGCAAATATCCTAAATTTCACATTAAAAATTTAACCTATAATAAAAAATGTATTCCGTCGCTGTATCTATTAAAAAATGTTTCCGTTCATCATTTTCATTTATTTTTTACGAGGAGACAAGATGTATTAAAACAAGACAAGCAATCAACCAGAGTCAGATGTTGTTTAATGTGCTTTCTGGCTTCATCCCCTTCCACTAGCCTAAGTTCCTACTACACATAATTGTGAGCTAATCCTCTAAAATATATTCTCGTGTTTTCAATATTTTGTTTTGTGAGCTAAACTTATCAAACATATATTCCTGTTCACATAATTGGAACTACTTAAATTCTACAGTGAATGTAATTTCCACAGCAAATTAATTCATTTGCAACCATGAAGCTCCTTTGTTCGACCTAATAACATCATTTACACGCCAAGTCTAGCTTTAGCAGATCATTTACGGAGTCTAAAGCAAGAGCTCAAAATAAAAAAAAAAAAAAAAGCAAAATTACCAAAAATGGAATCAAAAAAAAATAACAAACAACAATAAAAAACAAGAAAAATCATAATACCAATGAACAAATCTAACATACACTCACAAAACACAAAATCAACACTGTTCAAATAACACAAACAACAACATAAGTAACACACAATAGATCATTAACTAAATAGAACATACCGATCTTTTGATCCTAAAATATTTTAGCTAAAATACATATTTTTAATCACAAATCTTTAATCTTTACAAGATTTTGCTAAAATACCCAAAAAATTAATCATATTATTCGACAAAAAATCAAGCTTCACCGAATTCAAGAGGTCAATTAGACCATAACGAGCAGGATCGCTCTTCTGAGAGCACACTGCTTACTTACTAATATGTAGCTATTTTACTTAAGTAAATGCATTGACATTAATAAATATTTGCTGGTCGTGCTATGCCCCAAAACTTGCTACTCATAAAGCCTACTTCAGTACGCTTTATTAACATGTCACGACTAATAGCTTAATGCTATGGATCCCATATGACATTTAGATTCTATATTGAATGAAGCAAAATATTGGAGATTCTTGCTTCCATCACATTTAAACGAGTTTCATAAGATGTCATTGGTAAGAGGTTATTGAGGTGGTCTGAGAGATGGGAGCCTAAGCGATGTTGGAGCCTAAATCCAGCCTGACCAGTCCACTACTGTGAGACATTTGTTCTGTGTGATGTTGTCTGCGCGCGATGCAGGTTTGAGTTTTATATCGTCTCCTGCTTTGGCTTTGGTTTTCCTCATCTTCACCATGGAGCTTCACTTAAATTTCTTCTGACTGTCTCATTTCTTCCACAGGTTAACTTGGTTGGCAACAGTTTAGTTTTCCTGATTCACTCTGTTAGAGATTTTCAAATCAGTGCCTCCGCTCAGGCACAGAAAGTTTTTTTCAAGATAATGAGTACGTCTAGTGTATGCTTAATATAATTAGACTTGGATTGATGTATTATATACATGCATTTATAAAAATGCTGATCTTCAAGGACATACAGCCGTGTCACGGATGCTCATAACTTAAAAGTACTATATTCAGGTTCATTAGCCTTATGATATAGTTGAGCTTTCATTTAGCTCAGTATACTAGTTAATTTGATTGTAACAGATATAAAAACTAAATTGAAGTGAATCAAATGTCATAGATACGATATACCTACAGATAAAATTCAAATCGTCCGGCGACTACGCGAACAACAAACACAAACCGTCTCAACTCTTCTTCACAAGCTTAAGTTATTGAACAGTTGCTCCTCCATAGAATTTTTTCTCATCAGACTTTCATAGTGTTCCTATAAAAATAAAGAGGATGAAGCATGTTAGCTTGGCTCTGAAAATAAAATGCGAAATATAAACTTGGTCAATGCAATAATTTGGTAATCAATAAGTGATTTTTGTTTAATTCTGTGACCTTTTCCTATTATATCTTAACAACCCACAAAATTGTGCAGCTCTCCCGTCAACCATGGCAATGGATGCTTATTTTCATTCTTGGTTTAAGCTCTGTCATCTTTGCTGCTCCGACACATAAAAATTAGCATTATGAGCAAAAGAACAATAATCATAATTATCCATTCTATGAGAAAGAATTCGATCACTCAACAATTAAAACTACATAATTATTGCTCCATTCATAAGAGTGTTAAAGTAAATTCTGATAGAAATTATTTTTTGATAGTCATCCTTTATCAACAATTAAACCATCATTACAGAGCTCAAGCTCATTTATTGCATATTTGTAGTTATTACTGTAAAGCATTACTCTCAAATATTAGAAATTTCCACAACTTATATGCTTTGCCAAAAAGCTAATGACAGGTGGTAAACTCACAGCATATTCATTGCTGGTTAATTGAGAACAAGAAGAGACGACTTATAATAGCAAAATTCAATTAAAATTGGAACCAAACAAGTAGTTAAGCGTTTGGGGACTTCTATTTTACTGGCTTATTAATGCCGCATTTCTTGTAATACTCTCTGGCTTCTCCTCAGCTCTGTCTTTGAAATCCTGACGATCAATAACCTTTACTGATTTTCATTTGTTTTTTTTTTTTTTTTACAGTCAAGCCCAGTACTGCTTGTCATCTTTATCTCAACGAATAATAGTTAAAGACAAATAGAGGATGAGCATTGACTAACAAACTCAACAACGTTCAAACGACAATTTGAGAAAACACATTACTCAAATACTGGTATTTAACGCTTGCTTGCATTCAACACAAAATAATCACTGTGAGAATGAAGTTGATAGTGAAAAACAGAAAATTAATTTAACAAATCCAATAATCCATAGCAAAAACCATTGATCATTATATTTCGATTACAGGTCATCAGCAAAAATATAAATTAAATTAAGTCTATAATGTAGAAAACATCCAATTAATTTAATAAAGGTTATAACCCGCTAACTAATTATTATCCATAAAAAAAATCAACAAAGTCCAATTGCAAACATTTGTACCTTTTAAAGTTTTTTAGAATAAAAAAACAAAAAGTTCACCCCATTTCCAAGAAAAAAATCATATAATAAATGAACTGGTATAATTAAGAAGCATTTATAAAAGCATAAATTGATCATCCATCTAGCTAACTGATTATGAGCATCACCCCCCCCCAACAAAAATAGATCTATAAAGTGCAGCCTCGTAGAATCATAACATGGAGGAAGCTCAACAGAACAAAATACGAATTAATTCGATTATAAAGTAAAAAAATATACTTCGACCAACTGCCTCGGACATCGCTATCAATGTCGTCATTTCAATATACTCAGTGATCAGTCCTCAATACTTCATGATGACTTCATCGCACCCTCCTCTTCTCACGGGATGGCATCCTTCGCCATTTCTGCATAAAAAACAGAAAATCGATAAATAGCTTTAAACCCAAACAGATTATATGTAAGGTACAAAAGATTTGCATCAATAAAAAAGACTAAATATAACAGTGGTTGAATCAAACACTATAAGCTAATATCACACATAAACTACATACTCCTAATATATATGCAACATTTTACTGTTCTTGACCAACTTTGCGTTACTCTTGCAGAGGCTGATGATAACAATGATCATTCAGCATCATTAATGCATTAATTACGCATTGAATGTTATTCAATTACAAGAAATTTGCTATCGGTGAGAACTTTAAACTGAAAAAATACTATCTGTTAACACGAGTGAGGCGGAGTCCTGTCTCCACAACCTTGATACTCCTAATCTCGGACTCAACTCAATGGTACTTGGTAGCAATAAACAGAATCCTCGTCCTGCAGACAATAAGAAGCTATATAAAGAAGCACAATCTCAGTCTAACAGCTTCATGTATTATGTGGGCAACTGGATCTCATGTAATTAAGAAATTTCAGTAGAATTTAGCTGACTGCAAAAATTGTGAAAACTTGACTCAAAATTCTAAATTGACAAATCCAATTGTACAACAAAAGTCAACCTTACACACGTCTTGATCAACCATTGTAAAATAATATAATTCGAAAATGAATATGAAAGGACAGACAGTTTTAGATAACTCTTCTTCTCTGAAACTCAAATCACAGTTACACACTTATGATTCAATGCAAACAACTTGCAAAATTACCCTTTCATTATATAGCCATCGCTACCAAAATTTAGCCCAAACAAATAGATAAACCAAATTCATCATTCATATCATACTCAATCATGGAACTCAACCTTATTATTCACATATAAAATATTTTCAGTACCATTTTGCAGATTGCATCGCTTCTGAATCTACAAAACTTGACCTGCGGACCTGAAAGGGAAGCAACCTTCCCACTTTTTTCTTTTCTGCGAAATTAATCATAACATCATATGTAAAAACTTATTCCCTAAAACGTACAATTCTAAATTGAAACATGTAGACTCACGATTTATACGTGCAAATGGCACTCTAAGCTTCCATGGGACACATATTTAGACCAAGACATGCCCTCCTCTAGATGAATAACAACCCAAGATGAGAAAATTTGGATGATCAAGTGAACTTGCATAATCTACTCTCTACAAACTCTCTTACAAATGCCTTGGGGTTTCACTATCATCTTATATCTATTCTTAACTGCTTACTACTAGTTCTCAAAATCCAATCTATGGAACACAAAAAATAAGATATTATTTGTCGCATAATCCAACTTTATATTGAGCATGAGCATCCTTTGTGTAAAACATGATCGTCCAATTTGAAATGGCTTAAAGTACCTGGCTAATCACTCAACCATTGCATTCTCATCTTATGCCTCTAATATTATTCTACTTTAGGTTCCAAATGCCAATGTCCATTTCATCTTTATTAAGTCCATTTTGCAAACTTTCCTCAAATAATTTCTTTCTTAGAAACCTCAATATTTTACAACTTCAAGTACTCCTCTCATTATTATTTACTCACTTATTCTCCTTCAGTTATGCAATTCTAAAAATATTCCTTCCACACTACTTTAAAGACTGACCAAGGTCTTCAAATTAAAGTGTTTTACTTTGAAGATTTCTAGCCAAAGCTGAACATCAACTGCCTAAAAATAGAGCAAATCATGGACAAATTCGTGCAAATGGGGAGGTACTACTTAAATGGTAATAAACATCTGAGTATCTATACTTGATATCCTTATGGAAAAACAATGACTCGAAGGGCAAATCACAACATGAACAAAGCACTTAACGAATTTTCATTAAATGTAATTCCATTATGAGAAAGTTTAAACTAAATGCTTCAAAACAAAGTTTCTGTGATCATTATTATACGTTCATATACTTTTGAGTTAACGAACAGAAGTGACCTCTAATGATACTAAGTAAACAAATGTTAATCTTATGTAGATTCGAGTTTAAGCTATATCATAGTGCCTAACAAATCAATATTAGAGGATCCAACAAGCTAAGAATGAACAGATATTATGACACACTCATTACACTTCCGACTCATTGCTGCATTTAACGAACAAAAGCACGCACTCAAACACCAAATATAATATACTATAACTCACCAATGAAGCACTAAAAAAAAAAAAAAAAACCAATCAACCAAACAAATTTAGTAATCTTCTAAAACACAATCTAAATGAGCTCAAATCGAGCCAAGTAAACAAAATTACAGCTAAAATTAAACACTTACTCTAGATGTACATGCACCTTATCTTCAACCAAATTTCGACAAGACTCTGTTCAGAAATCCCCATCCCCACTCTCAGCAATAATACTTCAACAAACTTTAGCTCCTTCATTTGTTTAAAAAATTGTCTTAAAAATTAGTCCACACATGCGAAATTTCAATTTGTTAGGCCATCTAACACAAGTCCATAACAACAAACGATCATAAAATTCAATAGTAGATCAAAGTTGAGTGAATCTACTGTTTTCTTTTTCATATTAAATCTGATAATTACTATTTAATAGCATAAAGGATTAAATTAAACAAACAAAATATTTCATGATAAATTAAATTAATACAAACCCCTAATTCAACAACAATACCACAAATCGAAAAACTCATTTTCTCTATCTCTCAATGAGCGAATTTGAACACATTTTGTCATTCTAAGATAACTTAACTACAATAAATAAAGCTTCTCTTACTCACCAAGCGATGTAGAAACAAGAGAGACCCCGTCAATACCGACAAATTTCATTGATAGATTCTTCATCAAGCTCAGTAATAATAAGATCTGCACATAAACGCATTAGATTGATCTGCTTCCCACGACTATATCTCACTCCCTGGAAAAACAAAATGATAAGTGACCCAATAATTTTGATAAAGCATGGAAAAATGAAGAAAATCCTAAACATAAGAGAAATTTTTAATCAGACGATCCAAACAAAATAAGAAAAAGAAATGCAAATACCAGCGCCCATCTGATAACTTTGAGGCGAATCTAATATGATTAATTGAAATCCCCAATAACCAAATCAATTGAAACCCTAATTGTATTCAGAACCTAGATAAACTCAAAGTGGAAAGGAAAAACATAAAGATGATATATAATTACAATAGTTGTAAGATACAAGCAACAAATTGTGCTATGTAAGTTTAATAATTGAAATACAAACTAATGAAAATTAAAAAGGAGAATAAAAGCTACCACTTTCAAATTTTTTGAGAATGTTGTCAATTGAGAGTTCAATGCCCACCGATTCGCTTCTCGGTTCCAAATTATATATATGTAATTTCAACAACAAATCACATTTTCACACATATTATCCCAGAATTCATCAGATTAACAAAGAAAATGAAAGAGAGAGGAGTATAAACAGGCATATCTTGTTTTTCTGAACTCGGATGTACCTTTGTTACCTGCTTATCTTTGCCATCCATCACCTTCTTCCACCTAACAGACATCACAATCAATCAAATTCAGCAATCAACAACAAAGGTAAAAAAAACAAGTCCGAACCCTAACTCGAATCACATTCCCAACCTAATAATGTGTTACAATTAAACAATTCGAATACAACATTACCACACCAAAGCTTTCCTTAAGCCCCAACACGATCTCAGGGCGATCCCCTTTATCAATCGCGGCCATGGTACACTACACCTGACTTGTTGCGGAAACACCACGACCTGAGAACTAAGCAGCGCGATGAAACGAAACGGGAAAACGGCGGAGATATGGAGAGAAACCGTCGCAGGAAAAAAAGCCCTTGCAACGAAAATGGCGAAGGATGTGGAGGTAGCCAACAAAATACAGCATTGACCGATGAAGTATTTTGAAGAATCAAACAATGAAGTAGTGCAAGGAGTTGCTGACTGTCATGGATAAGGCAAAACGGTATAACCTGTTCATTATGAACATAATTTTATGCTCACTTTGGTGTTTGTTTTGATTATTTGGCGATTTTTTATCTATTCATGTTCAAAATCACAATTGTGCTCTGTCTTAGTTATATGTCAGTTTGACAGTTTAATTAGTTTTCCCAACTTCAATATTACATTAACGATAATTAAAAGATAATAGTCTCAATACATAGTAGTGATTTTTCTGTTGTTCCTAAACGAAGAACCTTTTGTGAATTCATCTATATTGATAAGTGCATTTTAACACGGTGATGGACCCTTTAATTTTACACTGAGTTGCTAAACAAATTCCTTTACAGAATCAAACCACATTTGTGTAACTCCGATATGCCCTCCTCTTCTCCACCTCCTAACCTCACCACGACGCTGCATACGTCCCACCCTAGCTGACGCCTGCTAAGCGTCCAACCATGTGAACTAGCCAAGGCTCAAGCTTTTTGGTCGGATTGACTTTTTTTATCTTGACGCCTTCCCATGGGTCCCGTCCAGCTTGGACGCCTCCCAATAGCGTCCACCCCATGTGACGGACGCCGCTAGGGAGCGGTCCAAACCCTTTTTTTTATTTTGCTCGTGGAGGAATATTCAAGTCACTCAGAAAAGGATTCGATTCTAGTAAAAATGGACCGAATATATTCCCTTTTAACACTTACACTCTGCTAATTTGATATCAAAGCATTGTCTACAATATAACTCCTCACTCCCCTCACAATCACAACATATACACAATATAGACGTCTTTTTTTTTTTTGGGCATGCCACAAGGGTATGTACATTTACAATTTTACAAGGGAGGTATGAGGATCGAACCTCTGACCTCGAGATCACAAGTCGTTGAATCCACTGCTCCAAACAGTGGCGACCAGCTAAAGAGCAAGGGCGCTTTGCACCTTGTTTTCGGGAAAAAGTGAGCTACTTAACAAAAAACATTAAGCGACCGCTTTATCGGTCGCTAAATATCATTTGCGGTCGCAAAACTGTCGAAACGGTCCTAATTGTCAATTTTCGTCGGGGCCAATTTTTTTATTCTTTGGGTTTTTTTTTCCCCAATTATAAGGGGTTACTTCTTGTGCACAAAAATTAGTTAACAAATAATAATCTTGTTTTACTGATTTAGTTTCCTTTTTTTCATCACTTTATATCTTTGTTTTTTCACATATTACATTATGTATAATAACATCATGGAACCTTTTTAAATTAATACATTAAGTAATTTGACTCAAATTTGTCAAGGTTAGAATTTTTTTCTTATGTAGTAGCACTTGATAGTTGATATTTGCTATACATTATTCCTTTTGTGACTCTAGTACTCTATGTTCTTATACGCATTGACTTCAATCCAACTTAAATTTATTCATTCAACTTCTTAAAGCTTAAAATAAATGGCTTATATCCCCCAACACATTTTAATCTTACCAATTATTCGCATTCGTCAATAAAAAGACCAACTAACAACAAATTATTATGTGGCTACAAGAATATAGAATCACAATTTACTTAATTATGTGACGCTTAAAAAAAGCAAGTCAATTATGCGATTACCGAACACATTTCAAACATATTTCGCACCCCCAGTTTGAAATTTCGGGCGCACATGCTCAAACCCCTTCCTCATAGACGCTGCTATCCTGTTCGTACGTCTCTTACTTTTGTAAACCTTATCCTTTCATTTTCCGCTAATGTCATGTAAAACCTAACATCAACTATTAAGACAGTTTTGACCACTACTTTATTACCCTCTTCAGCTTTTATGTTTTTGATCATAAGCATAAAACCAACTTCAAAACACCAATTGTTATATAATATCATCTAACAATGTCACTACATGCCCACTAACACATTCTCTTAGTAAATTCACAAAAAAATAGAAGAATTAAATATAAAGTACGGAGTACAACTTGGGCCAAAAAATGACAAAAAAAATCAGGTATAAAATGTAAGTTATGCATATACCCGTATAAGTATGTCTATGTATTTAATGTATTCTATGTAAATATCATATAGTCTTATGTCACATTCATAAATCGAAGTATTAGTGAGCATTTTTTCCCCTATTATAGGATAAGATTCTCACCATTTACAGTTCAATTAAATATTAAGGGATTGAACTTTGCTATCCCAACTCCCAAGTGCCAGAATCCAGCGCAAGAAGTGGGGCACATATAGTGGTAGGTGCATATCAATACTTCGAATAATGATGATCCTAGTAGCTATACTAGGACTGACTGTACTCTATAATGACACAACTGTTTATATGCAATCTAGGTTGTATGAGTTAGCCTATAATTAGACCTAAATTTTGTTTTCACATTCGGTCTACACCTTTTTCTCCTTTTTGACTAAGGTTAGATTTAGTAAGTCTAACCCAACTTATAACCAACTGACTTAATTTATTAATAAAAAATTATTCATCAAAATTAACCATTAGACAAAAAACAAAACAAATACAAATATTAATAATTTCAAACAAATAAATAATAACCTTTAAAAAGAAGATTTTAAGAAACTTTTAAAATAAATATACTACAAATCATCTTTAGCCTTACTCACCTAAAACACCAAAATAATTTTATTTAATTTTTTCATCTTACTCCTGGTCTTTCTCCTCGCATATCTACAGCTTGCTATTGTGTTTAGGATTGGATACTCATGATTTACCTAATTTAATTGTCACTACTTAGACCTATTACCTTATTAGAAGTCATAGCCTCGTTTCCTTCCAGTTAAATTAGTTCAGATTCATTCAGTTCAAGCTTCAGCCTCCCATCAGTTTATTCAGTTTCATACTACCACAAACCTCCTAATCACCGTCACCCAATCACATTAAACACCTGGAGCGAGTTCTCTCGTCACGAGGTACATCTTTCCAATTCATCTTCCCACAGTCCAGCTGTCCACACTCAACTTCAGTTCAGTTCCATAGTTACACAGTTGCCAGCTCATTATCGCTCCATCTTCTCCAGTTAGTCTCTTTCAGTTCATTCACACTTTTCGTTGATTCTATACCATCACTACCTCATCGAGCGCCATGAAATGTGATGACATATTGAAATCTAATTAGTTGTGCTTCACGTGACTTTAGAGGAGCTGTAATTGATCAATGCAGTGGGAAACTGAAATATTATTAAAAAGTTGAATATTCACATAAATTATTTAATTATTAAAAAAATCTCTAACCAAGTAAACTACCTTGATAAATTGATCACCAAAACTAAGCATAGGTAGAGAGGATCCCAAACGTGAAAAAAAGATTTACAGTGCCAATGGTGAAAAAACTTAAGTTGGGTCCTTGTTTACACTTAACTCTGGTGTTCAAAGGATTTTTCCTGATCAAAACCCAAATGTAAGTGGGGGATCAACTCGAGAAACAAGTGATTTACCAATCAATTTAGCTAAGGATCTATGTATTTTTTAGATTTCATCGTTAACACAACTAACTATTCGATTAACAAACAATATGAAACATCTAACAAGTGACCGAAATGCAAATGATAGGAGCATGCCCTTGTCATGCTTAAAATCGGAAAGGGATCGTTCTCTTAATTTCTCTCCCCGTCCCGCTAGGGCCCCCAATGAAGAGTGAGTTGAAAGATGAAAATAGCCTCCTTAAGCCTCACCAATCTCCTCAAACAACCCACCATATTACCAAGAACGAAACACTCCTAATCAATCCAATCCTCTCTCGAGGCATTATCATGTCCATAGTCTTTTGATAGTAGAAAGAACAACAATCAGGCATAGACAAAAAGCTAGAAATGAAGTCCAACATCAGAGCAACCTTGATCAAGTCAACCAAATGCTCACAACACTCAAGACCACCCTTTCCCATATTCCAAGCATTAACAAGGCAAGAACCCCACAATCAATCAGCAAAAATCCCAGTCTTAGAAATGAGACTACTCACACCATTATGATTCAAAGCAATAAAACAGAAATAAATGCTAATTAGACTAACATGATTTTCCACTAATCTGCAACAAGACAATGAATATTCTACCCAAGCACTCCAACAACCAAATCAACAAGTAATATGCAAGAGAAAACACAGTATTAAAAGATAGAGGAAGAAATTATACCAAAGCTTGAATTAAATGAAGGAATTGATGGTATGATTACAAAGTTGGCAAATCTAGCAACTCTACCTAAACTAGTGTTTTTCTCTCTTAAAGTGGACATTAACAGGAACATAACATGCCCTCAATATACCGAAGGTATAAAATCAAGAAGCTTTCGCTTCTGTTCGCTCCACCCTTTACGCTCTTTTCAACTCGGCCTTTCTTCTTTCACAAGCCTTTTCCGCTGCCGATGCTTTGTCATATCAGAACGCCTAGTCCGCCAAGTCATTGAACTCTCTCGCAGGTCACTCCGATCGGATGAAAAGAAAGCCTCACACAAGCCTTCCACCCATACTCATACCCTTTGTCTTCGCTCGGGCTTCCATGGGCAGCTTTCGGAACTGTTCTTTTTTAGCAGCTAACTCGCTAAAGCTTGCTTCCGATCTTGCATTTTCCTCTCGGCTGCCAGTTCCATGGCGCATCATTCTCCCGAATAGGCTAGTCACGACTCTGCCCACTCTGATCAGTCTAATAGAGGATTAGAGGCCACCTCTTCTGCTCCTCCTCTATTTCCTTCAAGGCCATGTAGTCATTCAAATCAAGCCACCTCATCTTCGGCTTTCTTTCTGTTTCCTCGATGATCCCCGCAACATCCTAATCCTGTAGCACCAATGGCTAACTTTTCAACTTCTTTCTCAATTTGCGCCAACTTTGGTTTCCCGATCACCTCAAGCATCATCGCATGGTTTCTGACTGCTTTCTAACCATGCCTCTAACATCGTCGTCAGCTCCTCAGCTTGTCCATGTCACTTTAGGTTCTCAAAGTGGCTTTGTCAGCCTCTACATCCGCTGCATCCGGGAAAATCTTCTCATGCCGCCTCCTTTCATCCAACCTCTCTGATACACTCTCTGGCCCATCTAACATTCGCCACCCCCTTGCAATCGGTCAACTCTTCCCGATTTAAACCCTTGTCGCAACGGTGCTGCCGAACTCTCATCGCCTTGCATACACAACAAAAATACATCGAATGAATACTTAAAAATTAACGTTAACTACAGAACTGGATCTACAAACATATTCTTCCTCCTCAGTAGTATTGTATCCTGCTCTAGCTTTCTTATTTTCTTCGGCATTCGCTACCATTGCCAGCATGCTGACCCCACCTGAGACATTTCTCCATGGCTTAGGCCGCCAGTCGCCGAACAAGCCAGACACTATTTCGGCATCGCAATTGTTAAAGCTTCGGCACCTGATTTTTCCTACATCGATAACCGATCCCCATAAGCATACAGTGCACAACGAATTCTTGACTTCCCCAAGATACTGCCGTCAGTCCACTTGCTCGACCTCTGGTCTTCTTTCCATCAGCTGCTTCGTGCTCTGACCTGCTCGGACAATCGAGCGCCTTCCAGATCTCTTACCGACATCTCCGAGGACTCGGCTCCGCTCCCTCTCACATCTGCAATGCATCTCCTGTGACAGATCCGACCGTCTAAGTGGATGCCCAATTCTTCCCAAGGCCTTTGCGGCTTCACCCAGTTTTCGTCTTTTGGAGATCTGGTATTTTCCTTCTCGGCTTTCCAACGCTTCAGCATCAGGCCTTTTCTCTTCAGTCTCCATCGCATTCCGATGACATCTTCTCTCTCCCACCTTTCCTCTCTTGCATATCCGCTATTTCGACGCATATCGTCTCTTTTGCTCTCTTCGACGATTCATTGCGCCCGGACTCCGATTGCAATCC
The DNA here is from genome assembly GCA_008642245.1 of Bassia scoparia. NCBI lineage: Eukaryota > Viridiplantae > Streptophyta > Magnoliopsida > Caryophyllales > Amaranthaceae > Bassia > Bassia scoparia. Next base: position 49,240 of record SNQN01001537.1, on the reverse strand, counting down.
GTTGAAAGAACAAACTCGATATCGGTTCATCCTCCTCATCCGAGTTTCATCGTCCAAACTACCGACGTCGTTGCAAAACGCCCTTTTCTTTCCCCTCCTTCTACCGGCCTGCCTTTCCTCTACTCCTTCGACATTTGACGTCGCCCTATCAGAGTCTCCACAATGAATCACTAACGGGGTCTGTGGACTCCGTTGCTTCAAATGCTCAACCAAGCCCCGAACCGTCTCTCAACTAATCACCCCCTCCGAGCATAACTTCATCATACCCTTCAACCTCGTCCATTCCCTACAACCTCTCGGCTATATCACCGCGGTTTCCGCTGCATCGTCTCCTGTCTCACCTGGGAATTCAAGTGGATCTGGAAATTACCTATTGCCCCAAAACTTCAACTATTCTTGTGGCAATTACTCCATTATAGTATCCCTACAAGGATGTCCTATCCCTCCGTAACCTTGATGTCCCCCTGGCTTGCCCTCTTTGTATTGATTCCTCGGAATCACATTCCCATCTCTTCCTCCGATGTCCTGCTATTTTACCTCTTTGGTCCGATCATAGAGTCCTTCAATGGTTTTGGCTGCTTACCTTCCGTTGTTGGCATTATCCCTACTATTCGTGCCCTCTATCTCCAATCGACTACACGACTAAGTAAGTTTGTCTATTTACTCTGGAGTATTTGGAAGTCTCGCAATGCTACGATCTTTCAATCTGTGACCTTTTCACCTCCCGCTACTTTTTATCGCGCTTATGCTTCTTTTTCAGAATGATCCACCACACTGTCTATTGATGCCCCCTCTAACTCTTCCCCTCATCCTCCTCTCCGGAGAACAGTCCAAGTTTCCTAGGCCCCTCCCCCCGCCAATGCGGTCAAACTGAATTTTGACGGCTCGGTCCAACAACATAAGGCTACGGGTGGTGTTCTCATTCGAGACCATCTTGGCTCTGCCCTTGCAGCCCGTTCTTACTCATTTGGAACAACTTCTTCTTTGGTAGCCGAAGCCATGGCCCTTCGTAATGGTCTCTTACTCATATCTAGTCTTGGCATTCGTCATCTTATTGTCGAAGGTGATAACTTAACGGTTATAAATATTCTACGAGGCACCTTTTCCACTCATTGGATTATTCATACTTTGATTGAGGATATCAATAATCTTCTACACACGTTTGACACTCATTCTTGTCAGCATATATACCGTGAAGGCAACCGCTGCACTGATTATCTGGCCTCTATAGGCCATTTTGCTCCCATTCACCAAGATATTGATCCTTTTATGGATGCCAAATTTTCCGTTTTTCTGAACTTCGATAGGTTAGGACACAGTCTTGAGAGAAGACTATCCTAACCATTTTTACTCGTCTACCTTATTATCTAAAAAAACAAGAAACAAATCTTACGAATTTTCAGGTTATTGAACATGATTTATCCTATCACATATAATAATCCAACTTAATCTTAACATTTAGTATGTGAAAGACAAATGTGTTGGATTCTTCATATATGTCAAAAGTCAAATATCATTATGTTTTATGGTTTGATTATAATTCTTTGGTGGGAAATGCTATTCGAAGTCGCAAAYGACTTAAAACGAAGTCGCATTTTCGGACAAACTTCCATTATTACCCTTGTCCTAGAAACATGCCGACCACCATTCGACCACCTTGCAACCACCGACCACCAGGTGGCGCCTAACCCAGGCGGCCCACCCATGGTAGGTTCTCCTAGATTAGGCGACATACGCTATTCGAAGTCACAAATTGCACGAATTGCCTAACCCAGGCGACCCACCCTTGGGCACCTCACCCAATTTTGCTTCCAAAACTTAATATTTGAGCAATATGGAAAAGCAAGCATCCAGTAAAGCTAGTATTCATACCTGTGCAATTGCATAATCGACAATTTACAGCAATACATGAAGCCAAACTATGAGACCAGCCAAACCTATTATACGTTAAGCTTATAGCTAGAGAGCAAACCTTTGTTTAGTGTAAAAACAGACTAGAGGGCAGTGGGAGGAACGAATCTGATCGGCGCAACACATCAGCAACTTGGCCTTGTGGTGCTGCTACGGGGAAAAGGTGGTGGTTGGTGTGCTTGAGTGGTTGGCCTGGGTGGTTGGCTGCTGGTGTTGGGTGGTTAGGGAGGGGAAGAGAGGAAGGGCAATAATGGAAGTTTGCTCGAAATTGCAACTTCGTTTCAAGTCATTTGCAACTTCGAATAGCATTTCA
>SNQN01001537.1:31128-41334 GCA_008642245.1 Bassia scoparia | reverse complement strand
CCCTGACTTGTATCCAACTATCAGACAAATCTACAATGAGAGGATGAAGATTCGCAAAGAAATAGCCGATGGTAGAGATCTGGTACAACAGTTCTTACACCTTAGGAGAAGTATGTTCATTGGATTCTTATTGATCCGGGGACCCGCAGGATACGACATGCATTCATGGCACACCCACTTGTCGTGAACATGCTATGTGCATGGCCTCACGTCATTCTGATGGATTCCACGTCCATCGTTCTTTGGAGATTCAACACTCAAAACTTTTGTATCATCTAAAGGATTGCCGAAGGCGTAGTTCAGGGCCGAAGGCACCATTCCAGCATCTCCAGGGACATGTGTCACATTTCTGCATTGATATTTTGGAAGCGGAGATGAGACAGCTGACTGAAGAAGTGTTTACGCGTTGTGGATGCGCCTTACTGACGACTCATGGCTTGCCGTGTGCGTGTACCATCAAGAGGGCCACTAAGAGAGGCGGTCCCCCGATCTACAGAGATCGTGTACATTCATTCTAGATGACACTTGTGATAGGGGAAAGTGTAGATATGGATGCCTTTGCTGATGAGTTTAAACAAGATTTGGAGTGGTTTATGGAACTTGTCGACAAGGCTACCAGTTGTGACCCAGCCACACTATGCACGATATGTCGCATCCTGGAAGGTGAGTTACATCCGGAATCATTGGATATTGAGGAGCCCGAGGTTAATGAAGCGCCTAAGGGTCGTCGAGCCCATAAGACTGGCCCCACTTTGCGCAACTATAGTCGTTTTGAGTACGTTGCCAAGTCAGCGACATTTAAATCGAGAACCGTGCGTGGCAGACGTGGGGAAGGACATTTGAAAAATTCAACACCATCAAAGTCGGAATCAGGTAATTCATATTTTTGAATGTTGAATTAATCTTTTTATCTTGATTTGTTTATGCAAATTTATTTTATCTTAATGCTTATATTATTTTTATTTTAGGTAAAACTATGAGCATRGATGACTAYTGGTACACTAGGARGCTCCCTTCAATAATCATGCCATATGTTGATCGACTACTTGATGTGGTTAGTGATGGCAATTGCGGCTTTAGAGTAGTTGCTCATTGGGCCTTTGAGGATGAAAACCAGTGGCCATTTGTTCGCGAAACGATCGCAAATGAGGTAGCGGCAAATCCAATATACCGCATAGTATATTTCAATGATTTTGAAGCGGCAATTAATAGAATACGATGGGATGGAGGTGCGGTAGAAGAACAACATTGGATGCAAGTCATGTCTGATTTGTTCCCGATTGCCCAGATCTGGAATATAACGGTGTCTCTATTCTACGTCGTCGGTGGTCGTGTGACTCCTTGCGTCACAGTCCTTCCTTGGCATCGTCCTTCAACAGTTACAATCCCATCTGGAGAGCTAGCTATTAGATACATACCCTCTAGGAGACTGAAGGTTTTATGATACTCAAGAGGGGGGGTGAATTGAGTATTTCGTTCTATTACCAATTTTTCTTTCTTTTCGGACTTAGTGTGAGGAACCAGTTGGACTGGTTCCTGTAAGCAGCAGAATGTAAACAAACTAATAAAGTACACACAAATTTTAACGAGGTTCACCCAACTCTGGGCTACGTCCTCCTACCCTATGTTCTTTTATTAATCTACTCCGAAAAACAAAGAACGCACTCACTCTGCTGTTTCCCTACTCCAGGAACCAGCACTCCCCACACTCAACTCTGAATGTGCACTCGACTCACACTCGTAAGTCCAACTTGTGTTTGAACTCACAAACACTCACCAGGCCTCCAACCCCTCTGTTGAATGCCTTTACAATATCAACTTTTCTCTCTTTTTAATTTACTTCTAACAAGCTAATAAGAGAAGTTTATATGCTCGACTAATGCTCTTGTGTATGACTCAAAGTAGGGTTTTATGCTTTTGTGTTTTCTCTCAAAAGTAAGCTCTTTTAATCCGTGGAGAGATGTGTGGAATTTAGAAGTATGGATGAGTATATATATACACTTGTTGACCTTAACCCTAGTTTCCTTAAATCTCTCTACTTGCCGAGCAAGGCAAGATGGGATTTAAGGAAAGTATTTATCTTGTTCGATTTGATCATAAGGATAGAATCGAATAAGATAGATACTCCTAGGTTTAAGGTAACAAATATATTCTCATCTATATTTCCAGCTGCAAAACATATTTTCAAAATATATCTTTTACAAAATATTTTAGAAAAATTCTTTTTCAAAACCGCAGCCAAATTCCACTCAGGGACACAGCTGGTTCCCCAGCCTTGTTCCCTAAATGAGTATGTTATGAATTCTGTTCCAATCTTGTACCAGAATTCATACCATAACTCAACACATATAAGCAATTCAAACCATAACGTATAAGTTATACTACAGAGCATATTACATGAATTCCTAGATTAAACATTTGAGAAGTATTTCTTCTATTCTTCATGTAATCTTCAAGACTTTGAATCTTCCTTTGAATACTCCAATTTTGAGCACAACTTCTTTCTTCGAATGACTTCGAAAGGCTTCACACTTCAAGTCTTGGAATCAACCCTATTACTGCACATGTAACATGGTTAAGATGCAATAAAAGGTATATGACTGTTTTTCAGTATAACAATCAAGGAAACAACTCCTACTAGTTCTGTACTAGTATATGAACTTTGTGTTTATTCAGTTGTTCCCTGTAGTAAAACAAGTTAGTTTCAATATATACGCAATAAGTATTAACTTGTTTGGGGAAACAGGTATCCTATAACAGTTGGTTCCCCAAACCAACTATTTTCACAATTAAGTGTCCTGTTCCTGTATTGGTTTGTCATCACCCAAAACCTAGGGGACCCAACAGAGACACTATGTCAGACTAGTGTTGCAAAGGGATAGCCCGTTACCCCCCGTTGTGTTACTCTGGCACGATATACACGATGACACCTGTAGACACCTGAAAATGTGTCTCCCCAAATGAGTAATCCGTGATGAAACATACCGCGTCTCGCGTTTGTTTCGACTCAGAAAAGATGCTTTGAACTCACGAAAGTTGGAAATACGTGAGGTCATACTCGGAACTATTGAGCAAAGGTCACTTACAAGGCAAACATATTTTCTTTCGGTTTTCTCGATAAACTCAAAGGTTTTCAAAGGTTTTCAAACAAGTTACGCTGGCGATTCTCGTGCTTTTTGTTTTCCATCATGTGCGTCACATTTTTCTGAATCCGCCAATATTTTTAAATTATTTTTCTGATTTTTCTATGATTTTCTATGAATTTTGCAATGTTTAAATACGCAGAATACGCAGAAAATACGTGAATAATTAGAAAATACTCCGGAAATACGTGGAACCTTCTAGAACATTCTAGAAATCCTTGCTTGGAGAGCAAGGGTGTCTAGGTGCGTCGAATCAAGGGAAATCACGAATAAAATCGGAGGAAATCGAAATATTTCGAGGTTTTTGGAAAGTATATACGAGATCATGGAGCGTATATACGCAGATGATGAGCGTATATACGCTCAACAGGAGCGTATATACGCTCACAAGCTGCGTATATACGCTCAACCTTTACATACGTTCTTGCCAAAAATTGAGAAGCGTATATACGCTGAGAATGAGCGTATATACGCTCCTCACCTGCGTATATACGCTCATCCTCAGCGTATATACGCAGGGTTGCTTTGCCTCGTTTTTTGCCTCGTGCCTATAAATACTCCCCTGCCTTGCTCAGTCCGAGACACCTTCACTTCATACGATTTCACAGCTTCACAACTTCACACCTCCGAGACACACTTCACAGACACAAGTCACGAGACACATCTATTCTCTCTCTCAAAACACTCAAACACATTCGTTTTCAATTCAAAGCATCGATTCTGTTCGAATCAACAAGCGAAATAAGGGTATAAATCTGAGATTACTCACCAAAAACCTCTCTTTCACTCTTTTTTAATTCTTTTTGTCACTTTTAATTTGACTAACCATTGTTATGAGTTTTAATTCAATTAAAACAATGTAGAAACTCACCTCTTAATCGTTCATGTAAATATGTAGGTTTTTCTTAATATTTTCATTGTTTCCATGGTTTTTCTTGGTTTTCATTTATTATTATTCATATTATTATTGTCAATACTAACGCGTTTGTTTGTCTCAATTAGCAATTCAATCGAAAGGCGATTCCTTTGAGTTTTGTTCTAATAATTTGATTGTTTGCAGTGACAAGGTGAGGAGGATACACATACATATTATTATGCTCACTAACCTTTGTTTTCATGTCTTATATATATATCACACTTGTATATATTGTTTAAACAAGACCGGAATTTAATCGTTTGTCACATTAAAGTCAGATAATCATGGACGACCGGTTTTCTAAGCACCTTATTAACATTGACTAACAATCAAGTGATCGCCTTGTCCATTATAGAAGTCTTTATTTGTACATAATAGCAACTCACCTAGTAATTAGTGTGCTTTCAAGTCAATTCAATAGGCTCTTTGAATTCAATTGTTATGATTTATGGAACTACAATGAGACCGAGTAGAGGCCGCTACATGCGGGCGAATTGGGTTACAGATCTGATTCGTACCATGTCCCCGAACCCACGACTGGTTACTTGATTGGACGTGGGGCCATTAATTTGGCACCAATGTTTCGGGCGTCCGTGAATAACCTATATAGGCACGGTGGCGATCCCCTCAATTCGACGACACACCCCAACGCATTCACATGCGGATTCCATGGCTCAACTCCATGACACTGAAGCTGAGGCCACGCCCCTCCTAAGGCGGGGCGAAGCCCTACAACACCGTAGCTGGATGGGACGCCCTCTATGCAGAAAGGATTGCTAATTGGTTACAATTGGTTGATATGTAGTATCATTTGTTTCATCGATAGACTACAATGTATTTGAATATTAATTCACCTACGTAGCATTTATTTCTCTCGTTAGATACTAAGCATGTAACTCATAATTTAACTACTTAGACTACTATTAGTACTATTTCAAGTCCAAATTACATTAAAGCCCAAGTTACATTTCAAGTCCAAATTACATGAAAGTACAAGTTAAAGTACTATTTGAAGTCCAAATTACAACTTGAAAGTCTGATGTTCATCAAAACAAAGAAATAGAGAATAGAGGAATCCTAAAAATGACAACCATGGAAATATCAAGACAACAAGTCTTGCCAATCAGAGATGATGGCCTTTGCTTGAATAGAATACGTACTACTCTCATCACCAACCTCAATCATCAATCCCTGCATGGTTTCTATGAACCTGTTCATCCACTGCAAGTGGAAAACCTCATTAGACTAATTTGAAAATACATTGCACAAGAAAAAATAATGTTAATTTAACTTACATAGTCAGTGTGAGTACGATGATCGCTCACTAAACGACCGTCACCTTCACCATCTCGGCTAGTATGGGATGAGAATACTGGTAGAACTAGTCAATGTAACCATCAATGCACCAATTCGGACCTAAGTCAGCAAACTCTGGATCATCTATCCTCCCGTGTGCACTAGTGTTATACCCTATAGACCTAATATATTTCCCCCAAGATCTAGCAAGACCTGTAAGTAACCAACTGACGTCGTAGGCATTAGCTTTACGGGGTCTTTGGCACTTCAAGGGCAAGTCCGGTACAGGTGGAATGCCTTGAACACGCCTAAACTGCCTCAATACACGCTCGGGGTTGTAGCCCTCAACAATACTCCGAAAGGCTATACATCCCATGTAAACCGTCCTCGGGACTATCTGATCCTGATTAAGGCCGTAAGGTTGCCACTGCAGCTGYAATTACAATTACACCAATTAGCATACATTTACATTGAAATTTTCCGTGAAAAGACCTAAATAGAAATTACCTCTCTAGCTGTCATCTGATCCAATCGTTTCCTATATCTCAGCAGGCGATGATGATGGTTCGCGCTCTTGCTCTTGCTGCTAATAAAGTCCCACCGTAAACACCGTGCATCACCCTCCGCAGTCAATTTAGATACTTGATGAGGACGAAGACAAGGAAAATACTCGTAAATCCATGCCTACAGTTGCGTCAGAAAACCTGCAATCCCAGCACACTCTGCCCTAGAAGCCATGCCCAGCTGTCGATAAAAGTACGCCAAAGTCGCAGAACCCCAAGAATAATCTCCGATGTTATCGAAATCTGTCTCTATCTCATACATGAGATGACTCATAATTTTGTTCCCGCTCTTATCTATGAATAATGTGGAGCCTAACAGACAGAACAAATACGCCTTCCCTAAGGCGTCTGGGGCCCTCTTATCTGCACATAAAACCTTACAGTAAACATTATCATAAGAAACACCCCCATTCCGCCAAACGGGGGATTTCTCAAAATCATCAGGCTTCATGTTGAGGAGCTCGATAAACATCTCTTGTAATTTTGCGTCTGTGCCGATGGGCTCCAACATGCGACCCTCAATCGGAAGTCTCAAAATATGCCAATCATCATGCAAGGTGATAGTCATCTCTCCAAAAGGCATATGAAAAGTGTTCATATCGGGCTGCCACCGCTCGACGAACGCAGTGATCAAGGGTACACAAGTGATCAAGGGTCATCAATATCGGTAGGCGACATTAGATAGATGTGCTAGCCAGTTTTATCGAGGCCTTAACTACCTCAGTATCCTTGTTCTTTTTTCTCCACTCAACTAGGTCTTTATGAGCATGAACACGATTGTGACACATCAACACCGATCGTTCCTTACCATCCCAAATATCTAAGCGACATGTCCTCCATAACTAGGAATGAAGGTGCGTCACCGGACCTCTACCCATCCGTCCTTCACTATCCACGAATAATCTTTCCCACACACATTGTTAGACTTACTACGGCTTAGATGCACCCGTCTTTTCGACCAACAAACTTACCCCCCTTTCCCTTTCTCAATGAACATAACTCAATTCCTCATCCTCCTCCTTGTCCATGCTATAATTCCTGCTCTGTTATCAAAATGTAAACTCGCGCTCAACCTGGGAAGATCGTTCTCCAGAGGGCCGACCACCTCAATGCCCGGACTCCGACGATGCGCCATATCCTCAACTCATCATTGTTATCCTCACTCATATCCCAAACTCATCGTTGTCATCCTCACCCACCAGATTATCCTCAACACTCTCAAACACACAGTCTGGACACCCTTAAGTTTATCGGTCCTCTCACGTCCTAACAGAAGCACTAACCCCCTATGCTAAGTATGTCGAGGCCCAGAATCAAATAAATCGTCACCATCCTCAGCAACCTCAATGTTCAACCTCTTAAACGGTGGAGGCTATAACATGCAAATATTAACAACTAAACATCACTTACATTTCTAAACCAATTCTAACAATACTTAATAACATAACATTTACAATCAATTATAACATTTTCAAACGAAAATTATCACTAACAATTTTTAAATAATAAATAGCAAATTCATACATATATATTATCTATCATATTTAAATAAATTTATGTAAAATTCATACAAATTAATACATTATCTTCATTTAGTTTACTTATATTTACATTAAATTACACTAAATCTAATTACTATATAATACAATAAACTATACAATCAATAATGAAAATTATAACATTAAAATAACTATAAATCAAATTTAGGATTCCAGAATATTTTCTGTAAAAAAAAAAAATAAAAACATTTCTCTTCACAATCTCAATCACCATACACTCATATCATTCATCAGAACAAATAATCCTTAATAAATCTTTTTAAATTAACCAACTACACCAACTTTAAAGGTTTCAATCTTCCTATCAAATTACACTAACTTATCGAACTATACAATCAATCATGAAATTTAACAATATAAATACTAAATTATTTAAATTTTACATAACATATCCAACTATTTAATTTTTATTTTAGATTTACATAAAGAAGTTACATTAATTTATAACAAAGTAAAAAAATAAAGGATTTTCTACGGGTACCCCCGTGATTTTCATTTTCCACGAAATACCCCCATTTTTTTTATTTTGCTTCTATGATTATCCACTAAATTTTGCTAATCTTCTACAAGGTAACCTTAATGACTAATTTGACCTAAACTAAGGTTTAACTTTAATTAAAAAAAAAAAAAAAACAAAAATAAAAAATAGCCACCCTACCCCCACCTCACTCCACCTATCCTCCTTCATCGACCCTAACTCCTTGCACCCCTTCGACCACCACTCTCCACCGCCCACACACTCGCCAAACCACCCTCAGCGAACACGTCAGCCCATGCGCCACCGCCAGCCCAATCCCACCACTACCTTTCGCGTTCTTTGTCCCCAATCAATTTTTAAAACTGCTAATTCAATTCAAACTCAAATTTCATTCAAAAATTAACTTAGGGCTTTGATAAGGTTGGGTGAATTGCAAACCAATGATTTTAATTGCGTTTTTTCGTTGATTTTGGATTCGAAAATTCAACAAACCTAAGATGAGGGTTTTTTCTTTTAATTTTCGAAAATTCTGAGTTGCTGGATTCGATGGTGGAGAGTGCAATGGGATTCGAATCTGGGTAGAGTTTCGAATGGTAGTCAACGAGTGGTGGGGTTTGTTTAAGATTCGAAGGTGGCTGCTAGGGGGTTTCGAATGATGGCGCTTCTAGGGGGTTCGAATCTGGGTAGTTTCGGAGGTGCTTCGCAAGGGGTTGAGAGGAGTGGGGCAGGGCAAGGGTGGTTCGCAACTCGTGAGGGTGTGGGAGGAGTGGGTGGGCCTTGGTGACGATGAACAGTAGCTGGCGTCAGCTTGGTGGCAGGGGTGTGGATGGGAGGATGGGAGTGGTGTTGCATTGGTTTTTTCTATTTTATTTGTTTTTTAATTTTTTTTAAAATTAAACTTAACCATGTGTGGTTAAGTTTAACCATTAAGGTCACTTGTGGAAAGTTATCAAAATTATTAGGGGTATATCTATAGAAGCCAAAAAAATGGGGGTATTTTCGTGGGAAAATGAAAAAATCACGGGTTGGTTACCCCGTAGAAAATCCACAAATAAAAATTAAAAAATACTTGCCTACAGTACCAAGGATGGTGGTTCCGACTAGCAGATGACCGGACCTCCACTGGTGGGCCCCGCATTCTGGGTCGGACAACAATGGGGGTCCGGTCATCTAAGCCGAACCACCGTTCGTTGGTCTGGTGAGTTAGGCCGGAGCTTCCAAAATTCAACAATAAAAAAAAAATAGATACCTACCTTGGCCTACGGCGGTTTTGGCGGTCGACCGGAGGTTGGGGAGTCAAGATCTAGCCTCTTACGAGACTTTGGGGGCATTTTGATTGCGGCGTAGAAGAGCAAATACCAGCGAATTGAAAGAAGTTGACTAAGGGACGAAGGAGGGGCAGGGGAAGGGCGATGTCGTTGTCTTAGGTACGAAGGAGGGGCGATGCGGCTGTCTTGGGGACGACGGAGGGGCAACAACGCAGTAGTCGTCCACTGGCAGCAGACGTCCAGGGATGGCTTGGGGACGAAAGAGTGGGAGCAGCAACCGCAACCGCAGGAAGGCTTGACTCGAAGCAGAAGCAGCAACAGCAAGGACGATGTCGAGTGGAGCGTCGATAGACAGTAGGAACGACGGGAAGATTGTGGAGCGTCGAGTGGGCCCTAGCGGAAGTGCTCCGGCAACGTATGATTGCTCCGATGTTGTCGTGAAAATTTGCAATTTGAATGGTGTCGTGAAAATTGGATTTGACAAAAATTAAGAAAGGAAGTAGAAATGTTAGGGATTAAAATTACAAGGGTATAAATGGAAAATTACCAAAAAAATACAAAAATACGCGTGCGACATACGGAGATTTGTGTGCGACGTTTAGCTCGCCAYAAATTTAAAGCCAGCACAGGTTTGTGGTTCTTCACCTTTCACCTCCTGCTATCAACGCTCACTACTCTCAATCATAGTTGTGCTTAGGCCTGCTGACRTTCTATTGTTGAAAAGGATAAAATGAGGTTTTAGAGAGCATTGTTTGAAAGTACCTTCTGTAGTTAGTAATAYCACCGACAAGTCTGAAATGCTTTCACCGAGCTAGCCAAATACTGCAAAAGAGTTCAAAGGAGCATTAAAAGACATCAAATCACCGGGCTAGCTAGCAAAATCAATTTGGTAAAGATGAAGTAAAAGTTCAATGATCKTATAATGTGTCTTCAAGGYGACACAAAAGAGATTAAATAACCATAAACAACTACAAATTGCAAAA
>SNQN01001537.1:0-31105 GCA_008642245.1 Bassia scoparia | reverse complement strand
AMMAWTKSMAAAAWWWWAAAAWWAAAWWAMMWWAAAATGCACAAGGGTCGTTGAATGACCTGTTTGTTACCGACTTTACTAGGTTAACAATAGTACTAAACTTGTTTATAACTATGATGATATAAAGGTTAACTTATTATTGGATAATTCAAAGTTTTACTATTATTATTGGCAGACCCACAAAAGGTTTACTTATTAATGGCAATTTTTTTAATTTTCCTAAATCTTTTGTTTATTCTTTTATGAAATATTTACATTACAAGATTGCCTTTGTGTAATCGATGATAGTATGGACACAAGTTATGATATATACACCCTCAACATATCCTAGAACAAGTTATGATATTTGGCTTAGTGTATAAATCAAATTTTTTATCTCAACCATAGTGTTGCCATAATTTGTTTTTGTTTTTTTTTTATATTTGCATTTGTTTTATGATGCATTTGCATTGTTATTGTATATTGAAAAACGAAAAAGTGGAGTCATGCACTATCTCTATAGTCTATAGATTGGTTTCTTTATTTATTGTTGCTAGCAATGACATGAAACAAAAAAATAAGTACGAGCAAAACTTGTATTTAACTTACATTAGCTCCTGGTCAAAAAAAAGAAAAAAAAAACTTACACTAGCTCGTCTTTTTCATTAGATTTTACACAAATTCACTCCCACAATATTGTAATACCTATTAATTATGAGCTTACGATATACTTCGTATTAGTTTATAGTAGAGGTGATCAATAAAGCCCAGCCCGGTCCGGCCCGAAATTTTACGGGCTTTGGTCACGACTTTTTCGGCCTGAAATTTCCATTTTTTGCTCGGGTTTTGGCGATCAAAATTTAGGCATTTTTTGTTAACTTTTTGGGCTCGGCCCGAAAAAGCCCGAAAAGCCCGCTAGACCCGCCCTTATTTTTCGGGCTTTGGACACAAACTTTAGGCCCGAACTCGATTAAAGGGCCTATATTTTAGGCCAAATCGGGCCCGAACTCGGCCCGGCCCGGCCCATGATCACATCTAGTTTATAGTCCTCGTTCATCTTTTATGGTCTAAAAATTGGTGTTTAGCTCCTATATCACCAAAAAAATCCTAAACCGGTAAACCCCACAACTTCACAAGCCATTGATTAGCTCTACTTAAATTTACACACTTGGTAGTTGGTATATTTCTTCCCTTTTTGATACCCATAACTAGTGATGGTAATGGACCGGATCCGGGCAGGATCCTCTAGGATCCAGACCCGGATCCGTTTTTAGGGTAGGATCCAGATCCTACCCGAATCTATCAGTGTCCTAATTTTTCGGACCCGGATCCAGATCCGTATGGATTCTACGGATCCGGGTCCTAACTGAATCATTTCTTGATTTTTTATTTCAAATGAAAAACAACAAATATTAAACCAAATTTTGATTAAAAAAGCCTAAAACAACATATATCTTCTTTACGTCTCCCATTATTCGTGAGTTCACAAGCAATCATACATGATTAAAGATTTAAGTCATTTAACATACGAGAAAAACAAAGTTTCAAAGACAAATATACTTTGATTTATAGTATAATTAGTTTCGGGTCAAACTATCAAAATAATGGATTAATACATCCTTCATTAGTATTACTATTATCCAACATATTTTAAATTATTTTTTTAAAAAATGGGTAAACGGATTCTGGAAGAGGACCCAGTCTATATCCATTTTTTAAAAGTAGAATCCAAATTCTATCCGAATCAATCAGGGTCCTAAATTTTAGGATCCAAATCTGTCAAAAATAGATCTGAATTATCAAATCCGGACAGAGTCCTTTACCCACTGTCATCTCTACCCATAACTCCATAAAGTCCAATCCTCAATCTAGTCACTATTTCATTACATTGATTTATGAATTATGACATTCCACAACTTCCCTCTTACATCCTCCTCCTCTCTTACATAATGATATCAAAACAAAACTTCCCTCCCACACAAACATCAATCCCAAACAAGAAACAACCCCTAATAAAATAAAGATCCCATTCAAAACAACCCACACTTKGAAAAAAACCCAATCAAAATTCAATTCATCATCAATCAAAAACAACCAAATGAGCAACACCAACAACACCAGCAACACCACCACCATTGACGATGATCGCATATCATCAAGGTTCGATCACCGCACGACGTCAGCAATCCTCCGCAGCGCAGCCACCACCTCCGTCTCTCTCTTCCCAACCGTCTTCTTCCTCTCACTCCTCCTCTTCTCGTTCCGCAATCTCCTCGAAAACGGCACCGTTTTCGTCACTTCTGTCATCGATCGTGACCCTTCGATTAAATCCCTTCTCTCCCGCTTCGATTTCGCCGCCAACAACAACCACCACAGCAACCCCATTTCCGACTCCGCCTCCGCCGTGCGCCACCGTCGTCACCGCCCTTTTCTTCACCTCACCCGCGTCGGGACACTCGATGACGACTTCTTCTCYGGCGATGACGACCATGATCATCGTTCTATWTTCTTCAATTACCGAAACCCTAATTCCAATTTGACCACGGTTATGCTCGCTGATTTTGACCCCAGATTTAGGTTTTCGAGGTTGGAGATTGATGAGAGTAGTCGGAGGAAGTTGGGCAATGATTCGGGTGCTGGGATTGGGGGTTTTGATGAGGARGAGAGAGACAATGATGTCGTTGATTTGAAATTCTTTGTTGCGGGATTGGAATTGGGGCGTCGTGATGCTGTTGCGTTGTTCTTTCTTGTGAGTGTGCTGTCTGCTGCTTATGGTTGGGTGATTCTAGGGTTTGTGTTTACGTATTCTTGGGCATTTGGGATTGTGTTTATTGCTGTGGTGAATGATTTCTTAGGTCGGTATTCATCGTTTTTGGGGACGGTTTGGAATGGGTCGAATTTGGGGGTTAAGAAGCTTTCTGGGTTTATTCTCATGAGGTGGGCAGTTAGGGATGCATTGACTCAGATGATAGGATTGTGGTTTTTCGGCGAAATTCGGGATCAGTACTCTTTTTTCAAGCTGTTTTTGAGGCTGAAATTGATGCCCTTTTCGGTTAGTTCGCCTTGGGTGCCGGGGTATGATAATGAGATTTCAGGGTTTTTGTTTTCGTGGTTCTTGATGGATACGGTTGTGTCATTCGTGTTTGCCGTCGATTCTTGGGTGACGATTGCGAACACTCGGAGAGGGGGTGGCCGAGAGATTGTTAAAGAAGGGTGTTATTTGCTGGCAACGATGATTCACCAGTCCATTCAGCTCAAGTGCTTGGAGTTGATTATGTGTGGAGCTTTCATGAGATGGGTTCTAGCTCGATTGTTTGGGAGATCGTTTGCCGTATTTTTCCAGGCATTGGTTGAGGTGTATTTCATGGTGGCTTGGCTGACATTTTACTTTTCAGCAAGGTCTAAAGATGCTAATTACAGCGGGAGAAGGTTTGGGAGGAGGGAATTGGAGGGGTTGATTGATGGTCTTAGATGATCTGAAGCGGTGAACAGGTGAAAGCAGTCGCCTGCTGGCTTTGTTCTCTGGTTGCATTGGGTTCTTTGGTGTACCTCAATTCAATCCTGTTGTGCAGATGTGATAGAAGTTGCACCATCAATTGATTCGGCACCCAGCAATGTGCTGTATGTACAATGTACCGCGTACCCCCCAAGGCAAGATATTGCTTGTGTACATTTTTGAGAGACATGTTCCTTGTGTATATCTCTTGTTATATTTTTTATTCCTATTTTTTGAATTTTCTACTTGAAATGATGCCATATATATAGCAAGGTCTTGATCATCTCCATTATTATGATAGCAACTTATTGCCCATTGTATCTTTAGTGGAAGTAGGTTAGTCTTTGCTGCTCCTCAATATGAGAGAGGGAGTGTTGTATGAAACTGAATATATTCACCATGAATCAAAACTTGTTTGCTTGTTTATGCTGTCTTTCTTGGTATTTTTGCATTCATTGGATTAACTTTTTGCAACTCTATTACAATCGATGATGTAACATAAGGAAAGAGGTTTGGCTGTATGAGGCATAGAAATGCATCCTTTCTATTGATGGGCATATACTCTATTTAAAAAAGGAGAGGTTTTGTTGCATTTAGGAAGCTTTTGATATARAAAATCCTTTAAAATAGTATGTCTCTGTCAATTTGAACTTAATGAGGAACTTATTGATGGTTCAACTGCATGATGGAGATTGGAAAGACATCATCAGGGGTGGAGCAGGGAGAAACCGGGTTGCTATAAGTGAACTATATGAGCATGAGATGTAATTATGGAAGCTTAAACCTTCTTAGTTGTGGTCAGTGCCAGTGGCATGGTTTGATTACAAAGAAGTTTGGCTGTAAACAAACTTACTAACCGTGTCTGACTACCTAACTAGTTGTTTGGATTTTATGGGAGTTGTTCTTCATGGGTTGGGAAATGAGAAGAGCTGTGAGGTGGTGTTTGCTGACCTTCATTGCTGTTATTATAAACTGCATTTGCTGAGCCTTTTTAATCAAGGACATCTGTCTTCAATCATGTAGTGGAGCTGTGAAGTTTTGTCGACTGACATAATTAGTTTGTTTCTGTTGTTAGCCAGATAGGTTGAAGTAATTAAGCATTGGTGACTGGTGAGTTCCCAATGTTCCTACTTTCAATTTGCTAGTGGCCTAGATTGTTTTGAGAGCATTGGCGTTGTTGTTTTTGTTTTTCCCCCAAATGATATCTCTATTAGTTCTGTTGTGGATTACTGGATATATTTTAGTATGACAAAATTCATGGTTTATATTCAAGTACCTGGAACTGCTGAGCTTAACTGTGGGAGAACTCCTGAACTCCCGTCTTATCGTTTTTGGTATATGAACTAAACTAACATTTTAATGCTATGTCCCTATTTAATGTGACAATGATTTATCTTATCGAGGAATAGCTCTCCATAGCCAAGACCAGCAGGAAGACACTTTACATTTGCTAGAAATCGCTGCTTGTTGAGRCCTTTTCTTCGTTTTAGATGTGTCTTTTGTCCTTTTATTAATTGTTTCTGATATCTTGTRTGGGCCAAGAGATTGAGTTTAATGAGAAAATGCTGAGTATTATGAAAATCACTTTATTTGGCAGGACTGTAGGGCTTATCTTTGAATTTTTGAGACACGTGACACAAGAGAGGAGGTTTGGTTCTGGTTATATACAGGCATATGGCAACAATCATAAAGTCTTGCTACGCAATTGGTTACATTACTTAGAATTTAAGACACCCTACTAACGGAATCATCTACAATTTTACATGGTTCCTTTGCTATTCATGCCCTTCTTTGCTCCTTCAATTCAATCCATGACATGCTTCATCACTGTTGGCTTCTTTTGGTTTACATCTTTTGGCAGCCAAATATTTTTTGGAGAGGAAATAACTTTAGCAGTCTTCAGAGTAAAGCTAAAATTGTTTGAGAGTATGGAAAGGGGTGTGAAGCTGGGAACACATGAGCAAGGTGTAAAGCTTCCTGCGCTGATCCACGGAAACTCTTACAGGTCTTTGCTATTTATTCAAACTCTTTTGTTCAGAAAGTTGAGCGATAGAACAGTGAATTTTATTTCAATATTATGGCTTAACATAAAATTTGTATACTATTTTAACTTTTATTTGTTAGTAATCTGTTTTTTAATCGATTTGTTATGCGCTGAAGATTTTTGTTTATTTATTTGTTCTATGTCTTTTCATGTAGATATATACTTTAATCTTGATTGCTATGGTTTCGTAATAGTGAATACTTCTCTTGTATTTCTAGTTCTGCAACTTGCTGCCCTTGATTTGTGCGTAAAGTTCTTGGCTAGTGGGAAATTGGTAACGTGCTGCCCTTGTTGCTATTCTGCTGGCTGGCTAGATATGGAAAATGGAAGGAATGGCTGGCTATATTAAGCCACTTTCTCTAATTTATAGATGAACTTGAGATTTTGTTTCACGAGCCACTTTGATGTTAAATTGAGGCCTTGCCTTTTAAGTTTTGGCTACAGGAATAAATCAAAAGGCATAGATTGAATTAAGGGGTATTACAAATAGTTCATAGGTAAATGAGTACCAATAAGTTTTGTTCTGAACTTGTTTTCTTCTGACACTGACGAATAGTTTTGTTCTCATTTTGTTGCTGTTGGAAAATGTGTCTTTCCATGTGTGGAAACTTACACTCTCTGTATAGCCTTAGCCTTACTAGCCTTTGGAGAAAGATGAGTTGCTTGCTTAAGATGAGTTACACTCTCTGTTTAGCCTTAGCCTGACTAGCTTTTGAACAAATTTTTGATGACGAAGCTAGATCCTGTGTCAGTGTGCTGGTTATTAGTTCACTTTTTAGTATCCTGAGGAAACGGTGGCATAGTGACCACATTTGGTTAGTTGTTCCTTTTCTGCTTCCTCATGTRACGGCTTCGTCATTTCAGAGGAAGGAGAATAAGAGATCATAGATCAAGAGGCCTAATGACTTAAATGGCCTCTAGTAATGGAAATGAAGAAAGGAAGGGTAGCCAACACCAAACATAGTTATGTGAGACACTGCCCCTATACCTTATCAGGAGTTTAATATCTCAAATCTAAACGTTTTCTTAGCGTAGTGAATTCTTGAAAACTTTTAGTTGCTGTTTATAGTTGAATTATGATGTTAGATTTGAGTGTTTGGGGCCTGAAAAGGATGTGAAAAATGTTGAGATACGATTCCTGGTATTTTGACATACGATTTTGAGTCCAAAAGGAGGGGTTGAAGTGTCCATACCCAAGTCAGATTTCTGATGATCTATGGGCATTTGAGATGATATGAACTATGAAGCATCATGTAACATAGGTTTTATGGCTTATTAGCAAGTCCTGATCATTTACATATAGGAGTTCTGTAAGCGTACTTATAACTTTACAGTTCAATGAGTAGTTCCGTTGGTCATCAACTTTGTTGAGTTGTTTGGACAAAGGTTTTAACGCGAATTATGCACTTGCTCTTGACGAAATTATAATGTTTTGCAAGTAAATAGCACACTTTGTTCGTAAGATATTCATATACAACTATTGTATCTGGGCACTGGGCTCATTACAACTGCATTTGTAAGTATACAACCGCTGTTATGATTTGAACATCCTCATAAACTAAAGGCCATATTTATCTAAGAACCCATAGAAAAAATTAAATCATGGTTTCTTCTCCATCCAATTAACCAATCTTAAATATTATCTAATTGCATCTCCTAACCCAATTAAACCGAAAAAATACTGCTGATTATATCATGTCACCTTACTATCTATTTCTACTCATTTTAATATTACATTTAAAATCAAAGACTACATTAAATAATTGTCAAAATTGTAACACTTGGGCCTTGCCCTTGGCACCACTTAAAAAAATAAATGCAAAAAGAAGTCTTCTTTGGGGTCAACAAAAACAAACCATTTGAATCAATCCAATGTTTGGTTTTCCAAAACTGTCCGTCTTCATTCGATTCTCACTCGCAAAACATCTTTATACACCTTCTTTCGAGAGATGTTTATCCATTCACAAAGCATGAGGATAGTCTAAAAAAACACTTACTTGTATTAACGGTCTGCAACATAGCATGTTACAAGTAAACATGCATAATACATTAATCCATAATATGAAAATTAACAACCGTTCATTTAATGTTATATGAGTTTTCCACAGATCTGACAAATGACAAATGTAGGTGTCAAATTTGCATTTGTCTAATTCAAGAAAGCTTAAACAGATCGATGAAAGAATGAGAGAGAGAGAATAATAACGGTATATAGTATGACAAGTTCGATTCTTTTGAACAACATCAAGGAAGAAGGCTTCATCACAGGAGAATCCATAGTTTCACGTGGGTTGGAACTCAATAATGCTCATCTCGTGATCTTATTCAAGCATGACACAAAACCAGGATTGTTTTCAAATAGCCCATAATTTTAGTACAAATCTTATCACTGTTTTCTTCCTACAATACACACCAATAACTATCACTTGTACCTATTTGGTACAACTCTCGGACACTTTTCTATGGTCGACTGCTTTCTTTTACATGGCGGTGTTGTTTTCTTCAGATGTTTGCCTAAACTCCCCATAGTAAGCAACCCCAAATCCGAGTCATTGCTTGATATGGAGACCTAATTAATTAACGACCTTTTTGCCATCTTTCTCCACTGTTTAGTGACGCTCCCTAATTAAAAAACTTCTCAACTCTGGTAAATAAGTATTAGTTTTTCATAGTTGGAAAAAAAATATGTTGGTAGTTTGAAGGATGGAAAGATTAAGGGATGGAAAAACAAAATGAACGAGATGATGAAGAATATAATATATGTAGCGATTTTAAAAAGCCATGCAAACATAACGTAGTGAATAGTGAGTAAGTTTTCCAAAATCAGTCGTAGTTACTTTCGAGAAGACTAATTGGACTAAACATGTGGTGCTTGTTTGGACTTGTGTGACTGGTGGCTGTGTCATGTCAACTCTAATGACTACTTCTAATAATAAGCATGCTTTCTTTCGTTTATTATTAATTATAGGTTTAATTTTAATATTTGATTTATGATACCTTTTCTTTTTTCTAGTTAACAACCCATTATCCATAAGGAAAATGCGAGAACGATTATTTTATTTATACACAAAATTCCGATCTTAAATAGATTTTACACTAGACTTTGGTTGATTGATTGATCGATTAAAAAATACATATAAGAAAAGTGTATTGGATGACTGATGTGTGGCATCAGATATTCAGATAAATGAATGATAAAATGTTGATTGGTAAGGATATGTAATAAGGAAAAATTGCTAACTCCCATCTTTTAGTTTGCAACATTTTAGAAACTCCCACCTTTTATCCCATTTTTTTTATTCTCCCACCTTTAGTTTGCACAATTTTTTGTAAACTCCCACCTTCCGTTAAACTTTCGTTAGCAAAATCTGTTATATTGGGGGCAAATGCGTCTTTTCCTTGATTTTTCTTTCTTACTTCTCGTACCTCCCTCGAATCCCATTCTCTTCTCTTCCTTCTTCCTTCTTTCCTCACCTTTAGTCATTCTTTAGTAATTCATCTGCTTCATGTTGTGTATTAACCCAATTTTCACTGAATTTTCTCTCGATCTCTTCTTCGATTCACCATGAGTGGCCCACCATGGATTGCACCTCCGAAACACACTAACTCAAAAATGGTGGTTTGTGTTTGAATCGTTTCACCTTTAATTAAGGGTAATTGGCTAACTGAGTTCAAGATCTTATTAAATTTATCCAAAAACTGAGATGAACCCAATTAATTACCTTTCTTTAGTTTCCACTCCACTGTTGTCATTTCAACTTCACCATTTTTCTCTCAATCAACCCATCAATTCCGTACATCATTCTTTAATACCTTTGTTAATTCATTGCAACCAAACTTCCAAGCATTATATTACATACAATGATTAATCTAACCTTCTAATTTTTTGTATGTTTCTAATCTCTTCATTGATTTCTGGGTTTAGTCTGTTTTCCCCCTTTTTGCACTTTCATCACTTTTACTGCTTTTAGGTACAGATTTGAGCCACATCTTAATACTAAATGAATTCTGGGTTTCAATTAAATCAAAACCTTTTGTGTTACTCGTGATAATAGATTGATAGGTTCACAAAGAGAGAGAAAGAAGTAAAAAAAAATGAAGGAATTAAAGTAGAAAGATGATGAATTGATTGAAGTGAAGAAGAGGAAGATGAGTGGATGGAGTCATTGGAGTGTCGAAGAGGATGAGAGAGGTGAGAAGGAAATGACCAAAATAACCCCCAAATTAACAGAAAATGTAACGGAATGTGAAGGAGGTGRGAGTTTACAAAAAATGGTGCAACTAAAGGTGGGAGAATAAAAAAAATAGACTAAAAGGTGGGAGTTTCYAAAATGTTGCAACTAAAAGGTGGGAGTTGACAATTTTTCCTTGCAATAATTCAAAAGTGAAAATACCAAAATTAAGTATAAAATAGTTTTACAAAAAAGGCATTAGTCGGTAATTTTTATTGATTAATCAAAGATTCTATGAGATAGCTTCTAGAGTAATTTGTCTCTGTTGGGAAAGAAGTGCGATTTGAAACGAAAGTGTACGAATGAGCGTCTACAAGATTTGACTAAGATTATGCTATTATTTTAATTTGTAATTTAGTTGTCGATATTTGATTACTTGTTTACCCCACTCAAGATTAATAATTCAACTTGCATAATCGAATGACAATTGTAGAGTAAAGAAAAGTATTAGGTACATCGGATGCACAATAAATTTAATGTGCATCAGATTATTGTGACCTTTTTAGTTAATATAGTAACCCTTTTTATCAATATGGTGACCCTTATTTTTTATCATTATATTGATGTAAAGTGAAATGGGTTACTATATTGATATAAAAGGTCACTATATTGATATAAAGAGTCACTATATGTTTGATGCACGATAAATTTATTGTGCATCTGATGCATACAATACCTTCTGATATTCGATATGCTAGATGCATAACGCTGCATAATTCGTTTGATGAATATGCATGATTTATGCTATGTTTGGGTAACATAAAATGAAAGGGCAAAAAGGGAAGGGAAGAGAAAGGGAGGGAGACAAGCTCCTTGTTTGGATAATATATTGCGGGAGGGAAGGGGAGGGCTGGAGGGGATGGGAGAGATCCATTTTTCCTCCTCCTTTAATAAATGATTTCTCTTCAAAATTAAAGAGATTTGGAGGGAAAATGGAACTAATCATTTCATCCACTTTCCATTCCCTCCCCTTCCTTCTATTTCTCTCCTCGTCATTTCCCTTCTAATTTGTTATCCAAACATAGTGTTATTCTTGATCCAAATTATCAAGTTTATTTCACATTGTTTTCCCATGAACTCCTCCAACTTTTTCCAATTTCCCTCGCCTAAGATGAATCATTAATGCATGAATCTAACTCTGTCAACTGGGTCTAAAATACGAGTTTAATAATCGCTCGATCATAAGTTTTCTTTTGAATAAACAAAGTGTTTGTGACATGCATAAAGTTGAGCATGAGCTGGACGACACGACATAGCACGTCTTCGAGCTATGTACAACATCTTAAAAATTGACACGTTTATTAGTAAAGTTGGATGGGCCATACATATATAATTATATAGTGATACACTCATACATAGGGCWGTTAACGAGCCGAGCCGAGACCGAGCCTTGCTAAACTCGGCTCGAGCTCGTTAGACTGATATGAAGGCTCGGCTCGAGGCTCGAGCTCGTCGAGCCTCCAAGTTTGAGCTCGAGCTCGTTAGCTCGACATTGGAGCTCGGCTCGAGGTCGAAGCTCGAGGTCGAAGCTCGAGGCTCGAGGCTCGTATAAGGGCTCGTATAAGCTGTCCATAGAGGTGATAGGTGGGCCGTAGGCAGTCGACGCGGGTGGGCAGAAATCGACTCAGCAACAACAGCAGCCAACGCAGCAACAACGCAACAAGTCAGCAACCAAAGCAGCAACCAACGCAACAAGGCCAGCAACCAACTACAGCTGGGTGGAATAGGGTTCTTCGTAGCAGGGTCGCCGGAGCGCCGGTGGGTGGATTGAATGGTAGCGCTGTTGGGTGGATTGGGGTTCTTCGTGATAGGGTTTGTTTCTTTTCGTTAGTTTGATTTCTGWAATGGTGAATGTCAATTACTCAATTGTAAGTTTGATTTGGTTAATGGGCTTTGGGCAATTGGGCCTAGCATATAAGGCTTTTTTACTTATAAGGCTACAATAATAATACATATACATATTTTCTTATTTTAAAATTTAAATATATAAAATAATTATATAATTTATAATAAATAAATAAATCGAGCCGGCTNACTCAATCTATTTCACGAAATTTCTACCATATAGTATTTGGGTTTAAAAATATGAAAATTAATATTATATGAGAAGTGAGGTCAAAAAGTAAATTTAGATTGGAAAGAGAAACAAATAATATTGTATTATTTAATGCAAATTAGAGTATTGCAAGTGGAATGATGGATTCAACATGGTAGACCACCATAATTTTAAAAATAATACTCCGTATAAGGTTTACTAGTCTTGTATATGCACGCGATGCGTGCGACTTTATTTTAATCTTATTATTGTTTTAGTGTTTTTGTGAATTTATGTATTGTTTTTTTTTTATAGATTTATTATTGTTGTCTTTCCAAAGATCTAGTCTTGATTTTTTGACATTAAGTCTTGTTTATTTTATGGGACCAAAATAAAATCATCATAAAATTAAATATAAGTTGAAAAATCATTGAACATTTAGTCATTTACCATTAATTGAAGTCTTGTTTTTTTTATGTATTGAAATTCAACATTATTTTTACTAATGTATATCTTATATCCATTATACATGTTTCAAAATACTAAAAAAAAATCTATGGATTAAAAAACACACTAAAACATAAGTACTTGGCGTTTTTATTGAAATTCTATTTTCCCGTGTTATCAGTAGTCATTTTTTTGTATCTCTTATTTACCAGAAAATTAGATGCATCGTAAAAATATTTTTTTCCCTTTCATTTATTTGAGAGTCAATTTAAACATTCAATTCTATAATATTTCGTTTTACTATTACCTCGAGAGTCAATTTAAACATTCAATTCTATAATATTTTGTTTTACTATTACCTCATTACTTGTGATTTTTTTTTAAAAAAAATTGTAATTTGAGTGAATTATGCTTTAATTTGATCCTAGTTGATTTTTGTACATAGATTACATGTTATATTTGGCAATATTTTTGAATTATATGTAACATTAATTGTGGAATTGATTATGTTACATTTGGMAATTAATTTGAATTATTTGTTGAATGATTTCTTTGTCTACTTTTATAAGTTAAGTGAAGGGCATATTTGTATTTTCCAAGGGGGGACACCATTGCTCCCCCCTTGGCTTATATAATAGAGATATATAGATGTGTAGAGCTATATAAATATGATTCCCCCCATAACGTAAAAACCTTTTTTTTAAAAAAACAATACAAGCACGCTTCGCGTGCACCATATACTATATATCTAATTGCATCTCCTTAACCCATAAAACCGAAAAAATACTCTGAATTATTCATGTCACTATTATCTATTCTACCTCATTTTATATTTTATTTAAAATCAAAATACATAAATAATTGTCAAAATTGTAACACTTGGGCCTTGGGCCCTKGGCACACTAAAAAGATAATATGGCAAAAAAGAGTCTTCTTTGGGGTCAACAAAAACAAACCATTTGTTCGAATGCAATGGTTTGGTTTTCCAAACTGTCCGTCTTCATTCGTTCAACTCTCAAAACATCTTTACATTTTTYGAGASATGTTTATCCATCAACAAAGCATGAAGGATGTCTAAAAAACACTACTTGTATTAACGGTGCAACATAGTGTACAAGTAACCATGCATATACATTAAACCAAATATGAAAATTAACAACCTTCATTAATGTTATTGAAGTTTTCACAATTGACAAATGAAATGTAGGTGTCAAATTTAGCATTTTGCTAATAAGAACAGCTTAACAGATCGATGAAAGAATTGAAGAGAGAGAAGAATAATGAGCGGTATATGTATGCAAGTTCGATTCTTGAACAACATCAAGGAAGAAGGCTTCATCACAGGGAATCCATAGTTTCACTGGGGTTGGAGACTCATAATGCTYATCTCGTGCTAATTCAAGCAATGCTACAAAACCAGGATGTTTCAATAGCCCTAATTTTAGTACAAATCTTGTCATGTTTTCTCCTACATACACCACCATGTGACCCTTTGGTACATCTCTCGGGACACTTTCTTGTCGCGCTTTCTTGTACATGGCGGTGTTGTTTCTTCGATGTTTGCCTAAACTCCGCCATAGGAAGCAACAATCCGAGTCATTGCTTGATATGGAGCCTAATTTAACGACCTTTTTGCCCATCTTTCTCCACTTGTTTAGTGACGCCCTAATTAAAAACTTCCCTCTGGTAAAATAATGATAGTTTTTCATAGTTGGAAAAAATATGTTGTTTGAGTTTGAAGGAGTGAAAGATAAGGTGATGGAAAACAAAATGAACGAATGATGAAGAATATATATATGTGCGTATTTTAAAGCCATGCAACTAACGTTAGTGAATAGTGAGTAAGGTTTTCCAAAATCAGTCGTAGTTCTTCGAGAAGACTAATTGGACTAAACATGTTGTGCTGTGGACTGTGGTGGACTGGTGGCTGTGTCATGTCACTCTAATGACTACTTCTAATAATAAGCATGCTTTCTTTCTTTATTATTAATTATAGGTTTTATTTTAATAATTGATTTATGATTACCTTTTTCTTTTTTCTAGTTAACAACCCATTATCCATAAGAAATGGAGAACGATTATTTATTTATACACAAATTCCGATCTTAAATAGATTTTACACTAGACTTTGGTTGATTGATTGATCGATTAAAAAATACATATTAAGAAAAGTGTATGTGGATGACTGAGTGTGTGGATCAGATATTCAGATTTAATGAATGATAAAATGTGAATTGGTAAGGATATTGTAATAAGGAAAAATTGCTAACTCCCATCTTTTAGTTGCAACATTTTAGAAACTCCCACCTTTTAGTCCATTTTTTTATTCTCCCACCTTTAGTTGYACAATTTTTTGTAAACTCCCACCTCCGTTACTTTCGTTAGCAAAATCTGTTAAATATGGGGGCAAATRCGTCTTTTCCTTTATTTTTCTTTCTTACTTCTCGGTACCTCCCTCGAAATCCCATTCTCTTCTCTTCCTTCTTCCTTCTTCCTCACCCTTTAGTCAATTCATTTAGTAAATTCATCTGCTTCAATGTTGTATTAACTCCAATTTTCACTGAATTTTCTCTCGATCTCTTCTTCGATTTCACCATGAGTGGCCCACCATGGATTGCACCTCCGAAACACACTAACTCCAAAAATGGTGGTTGTGTTTGAATCGTTTCACCTTTAATTAAGGGTAATTGGCTAACTTGAGTTCAAGATCTTATTAAATTTCATCCAAAAACTGAGATGAACCCAATTAATTACCTTTCTTTAGTTTCCACCTCCACTGTTGTCATTTCAACTTCACCATTTTTCTCTCATCAACCCATCAATTCCGTCATCATTCTTTCAATACCTTTGTTAAATCCATTGCAACCAACTCAAGCACTTATTCATCAATGATTAATCTAACCTTCTAATTTTTTGGTAGTGTTTCTAATTCTTTCATGATTTCTGGGTTTAGTCTGTTTCCCCCTTTTTGCACTTCATCACTTTTACTGCTTTTAGGTACAAGATTTGAGCCACATCTTAATACTAAATGAATTCTGGGTTTCAATTAAATCAAAACCTTTTGTGTTACTCGTGATAATAATTGATAGGTTCACAAAGAGAGAAAAGAAGTAAAAAAAAAATTGAAGGAATTAAAGTTGAAGATGATGAATTGATTGAAGTTGAAGAAGGAGGAAGATGAGTGGATGGAAGTCATTGGAGTGTCGAAGAGGATGAGAGAGGTGAGAAGGAAATGACAAAATAACCCAAATTACAGAAATGTAACGGAATGTGAAGGAGGTGGAGTTTACAAAAAATGGTGCAACTAAAGGTGGTGAGAATAAAAAAAATAGACTAAAGGTGGGAGTTTCCAAAATGTTGCAACTAAAGGTGGAGTTGACAATTTTTTCCTTGCAATAATTCAAAAGTGAAAATACCAAAATTAGTATAAAATAGTTTTACAAAAAAGGCATTAGTCGGTAATTTTTATTGATTAATCAAAGATTCTATGAGATAGCTTCTAGAGTAATTTGTCTCTGTTGGGAAAGAAGTGCGATTTTGAAACGAAAGTGTACGTGAGCGTCTACAAGATTTGACTAGATTATGCTATTATTTAATTTGTAATTTAGTTGTCGATATTTGATTACTTGTTTACCCCACTCAAGATTAATAATTTCAACTTGCATAATCGAATGACAATTGTAGAGTAAAGAAAGTATTAGGTACATCGGATGCACAAAAATTTATGTGCATCAGATTATTGTGACCTTTTTAGTTAATATAGTAACCTTTTATCAATATGGTGACCCTTATTTTTATCATTATATTGATGTAAGTGAAATGGGTTACTATATGATATAAAAGGTCACTATATTGATATAAGAGTCCTATATTTTGATGCACGATAAATTTTATTGTGCATCTGATGCATACAATACCTTCTGATATTCGATATGCTAGATGCATAACGCTGCATAATTCGTTGATGAATATGCATGATTTATGCTATGTTTGGATAACATAAAATGAAAGGGCAAAAAGGGAAGGGAAGAGAAAGGGAGGGAGACAAGCTCCTTGTTGGATAATATATTGCGGGAGGGAAGGGGAGGGCTGGAGGGGATGGGAGAGATCCATTTTTCCTCCTCCTTTAATAAATGATTCTCTTCAAAATTAAAGAGATTTGGAGGGAAAATGGAACTAATCATTTCATCCACTTTCCATTCCCTCCCCTTTCCTTCTATTTCTCTCCTCGTCATTTCCCTTCTAATTTGTTATCCAAACATAGTGTTATTCTTGATCCAATTACTTCAAGTTTATTTCACATTGTTTTCCCATGAACTCCTCACTTTTTCCAATTTCCCTCGCCTAAGATGAATCATTAATGCATGAATTAACTCTGTCAACTGGGTCTAAAATACGATTTAATAATCGCTCGATCATAAGTTTTCTTTGAATAAACAAGTGTTTGTGACATGCATAAAGTTGAGCATGAGCTGGACGACACGACATAGCACGTCTTCGAGCTATGTACAAACATCTTAAAAATTGACACGTTATTAGTAAAGTTGGATGGGCCATACATATATAATTATATAGTGATACACTCATACATAGGGCAGTTAACGAGCCGAGCCGAGACCGAGCTTGCTAAACTCGGCTCGAGCTCGTTAGACTGATATGAAGGCTCGGCTCGAGGCTCGAGCTCGTCGAGCTCCAAGTTTGACGCTCGAGCTCGTTAGCTCGACATTGGAGCTCGGCTCGAGGTCGAAGCTCGAGGCTCGAGCTCGTATAAGGGCTCGTATAAGATGTCCTAGAGGTGATAGGTGGGCCGTAGGCAGTCGACGCGGGTGGGCAAGAAATCGACTCAGCAACAACAGCAGCCAACGCAGCAAACAACGCAACAAGTCAGCAACCAAAGCAGCAACCAACGCAACAAGGCCAGCAACCAACTAGCTGGGTGGAATAGGGTTTCGTAGCAGGGTCGCCGGAGCGCCGGTGGGTGGATTGAAGTGGTAGCGCTGTTGGGTGGATTGGGGTTCTTCGTGATAGGGTTTGTTTCTTTTCGTTAGTTTGATTTCTGAAATGGTAATGTCAATTACTCAATTGTAAGTTTGATTTGGTTAATGGGCTTTGGGCAATTGGGCATAGCATATAAGGCTTTTTTACTTATAAGGCTACAATAATATACATATACATATTTTTCTTATTTTAAAATTTATTTATATAAAAATTATATAATTTATAATAATAATAAATCGAGCGGCTTGCGAGCTTTTCGAGCCGAGCCTAGCATAACTCGTGTATCGGCTCGTTTATTTTCGAGCCGAGCCCCGACGAGCCGAGCTTTGATCGAGCCGGAGCTCGAGCAACTCGCGAGCCGGCTCAGCTCATTAACAGCCCTACTCATACACATATACCTTATTCTTGATAATTTTGATCCTACCCTAGTTTTATTTTTATTTTTTTATTTACACAATAAGGTAAACGAGTGGGTCCTTATATAACTCTATCTCAGAAACTGCAAACAGAAAAAGGAGAAGGAAAATAATCCCAGACATAATGCTGGGAAAGGCCGGCTCGAACCAGTGACAGGACAGGGAGAAGGGAGATGGGGAGGATTACGAGAAATATAATGCAGCAATTTGCTGCATTTCACAATGCAGCAGGGGGTATTTTTCGTCTTTTTTCGTGTGGGGTCCACGTGACAGTTGCTGTCAGTTTATTTTATTTTATTTTATTTTTGCAAACACATATGATTATTTTTTTTTTTTTTTTTTTTTTTTTTTTTTTACAAATCACAAGGATATGCTTAAATGAATCAAGATATGAAATGACACTAAGATTTGTGAAAATGAACCAAGGATATATGCTAAAATGAATCTAGGATAACTATTGTTTTTGCAAATCAAGGTATGCTTAAATGATCAAGAATATGATAAAATCACACTAAGATAGGTGAAAATGAACCAAGGATATGTTAAAATGAATCGAGAATATGACAAAATCACATTATGATTTTTTTTATAAAAAAAAATTAAAATTGATGAACAGTGTCCGTGCAGCAAATGCAGCAAATTGCTGCATTTATCACGGCTCGGGAGGATTACCACCAAGCCAACCCCTTGGTCCTACCCTAGTTGTACGAGTGTCAGGCAGAAACTATGCAAATTTGGTCAACATATTTTAGAGCATTTGCATCAAATTAGCCGTCATTGATATAAGTGCTTCAATACGACTAAAATGAATTATATAAGGCATGCGCTAATCGCACAAAGTAACTCATATAATAGCGAACCACTATTCGAGTAACATACTGTCATGTCATCAGCTGTTGGAATTATATGTTGCTTGCTTTCCCGTAATTATCTGGTTTAATTAACACAATATATAAATGACTAGCTATATATTGTCCGCGATCAAAAAGGGCGTGTTAATAATGGATTTGGAGTCACTCTTATAGTCCTATCACTTATTGTTTGAAGATAAGAGCACCAAACATTCGAATATGCTTGACTATATGTATGCTCGTGACGTTTTTGTTGTTTTATAAAATGCTCAAAGATTTCATTCMTACCATGATTGTGTATTGGATGGGGTGAATTGTATTGAGGGAACTTGAGTACTTTTTGCAGAATTAAAAACTTAAAGCAAGAGAAACTTCGAGAAAAAGTTTTCAAGAGATAAAACTATGACCTGATGCAACATAAAATTTTCGTTTTATTATAATAGGATGCAAAACCTAATACAATCTAAAGACATTGTTCTTAAGTTCCTTCTTGAACTAAAGTACCTCTTGTAACCAATCCCACTATTGATTACCCTTACTCTCGATTCCTCTCAAAATCCATCGATTATGAATTTCTCACTCACAATGCTTGGTACTTATGTGAATTGAAAAACTCAGATTAATTCTTGCTCAAGTGTATCTTAATGAATTGCTAACTGAAGGTATTTATAATGAAATGTATGCGTGAGAACATATTAAAGCAGTTTGCACACAACCACACTATCTCCTATTTTGCAGGAAGTAGTGCTTGGTGGAACTTGGACTGCAAGTCCATCATCACACGATTTTCTTGTTAGTTGGATTATGACCGTTATACTCCCTTAAAATTATGACCGTTATACTCCCTTAAAACTCTCAGTCAGTTTAGCTTGATGATCACGCTTTTCAATCCCACGTTTTTCACTTAATTTGCAAAACCAATTTTCCACAAAATAAGGAAAACATATTTTCATCAAATCGATTTTCCAATTCATCAAAACAGATTTTTACTGAAAAACATTTTTCAAAGATATAAAAAATAATATTTATGAAATACATCTAAGAATAAATAATTTTATTATATATAAAAAGATTTTATTCTTTCAAAATATTTACAATTTACCTGGGCTTTATTCTTGAAATATCTTTTTATAATAATCAACTCGATTTTATCCATTAATAAACATAATTTCATAAACCCTAATTCTATATCTTTTATCTTATGAGCAAATAATATAATTCACTCATTAACACCAAACTTACAATAAAAATAAAATATAGACTTCTAGACCTATTGTACCGAAGGTCTTWTCCACGAAACATCTTCAATCTAGAGTCATATTTATGCCAAGGAACTTGAACCTCCTTGTTGTGAGCTTTTTTCCTTGAGCTCTTCAAACACTTCAATAGTCACAGAGACTTCTTCCTTCTTCTAAGGTTATCATTATTATCCCTTTAAGACTCCTTGAAGCTTTGAGCCTTAAATCATAACACTTAACACACATGTTAGAGATACACATATGAGTTTGCTCTTGGTTTGTTTGCCATTCATCAAAACTTAGGGTTCAACAATATTCCCCCTTTTTGATGAATGCCAAACCAAGCAAACCCTTCAATCATTTCAGACCATTTTTCTAACTTTTGTGTGTTAGTGAATAATCAACCAAATAAACATAGGATGTATAAGTGAATAAAAAAACATAGGACAGTTTAAGTATTAACCTTATACATACTTTATTGTGGCAGCAAGAGAAACTCAAGCAGCTTTGTATGCAAGGAACTTGATAATCAACATGTTTAAATCAAAGAGGTTTGCTTCTCTCCCCCCTTTTAGCTTTCATAAAAAACATAACAAATATATGTATCTCATAGCACAACTCCAAGTCAATTGGTTGTACCTTTTCAATGCATAGATAATGAAGCRTGCAATAATCCATACACGAGCATTTAAATCAGGCGATTATATACATTATCATCCAACATGTAAAGCCCTTAATAGTTCAACAATAAAAAGATAAACACCCCTGTTCAATGTTAACAAAAACCAACACAATCCAAAATATTCAGTTMKAGATCAAATTTTTTGATTAATAACTAGGGACAAGGTAGGCTAGATAAATAAGTGGTAGGGGGAACTAGAAGATCTTGGCATCTTTAGGGTCAGCAAATTGATCAAGAAAAGCATCAACTTTGCGGATAATCCTCTTCTGACTGGCCTGGTGTGAATTTGATCTTGGATGAGGCAACTTGTTACTCCAGCATGTTCTCCACCTTAAGAAACCGGGCAAGAACATTGTTGATGTACGGATTTTATATCCGGTTTAGAGTCTTTTATTATTTATTTCCGTAGTTTTGAGTCTTTTTCATTTTGATTTGAGTCTATGTCCTCGATTTATACTTCTAACCTTCTAACGAATGCTTTTAGCGTTTTTGTCGCCTTTTCTCTTCTTTTTGGCGTTACTTTCGGGAACTCTTTGATTTACCACGACTTGGAGATGTTCGAATGTAGCTCGGACCCACCTAGGAATTCATATATAGCTGGCCACACCCAATTCTTAGGTGTGGTCAACTGATAAAAATAAATAAAAACAATTTTACTTCACCATCTCTTTTCATCATTTCTAGTGTTATTATTGACACCAATTTTTAGTCTCTTGTCCCATGAAAAGACTCAGTGATGATATTGATAAGCTCACTTTTCTAGAGRATTGAGTAATTGTGTGTTATTGGACATTGATAAGCCTTATTAAAATATTACTTTATTTTTAGACAAATTATTGCACAATTATATTACAATCATCAATTCATCATATAGTTTACTAAAAGAGCTTCAAAACGATATATTAGTAAAACGATAGCGAAGATAAGACTTTGTCATTGACTAATGAGCGAACATTGCTTTTGATCACTAATTTGCTAGCAATTAATTCTTTGATAAGTTGAGATATTAGCAATAATATAAAATTGTCGCTCATTTTGTCAAGTATTTTTACACTAAAAACAATATTCCGTGCCATTTTTATTAGTGATTAATTATTTTGTTCGCTAGGGAATCACTGAYGACAAAATAATATTGTCGCTACTACTATCAGTGATGATGAACATTCTTCGCTACTTTTTCAACGATTTTTAATAATATTCTTCGTTGATTTCTTTAATATCCGTTATTTTATTTTCCTATTTAATTAGCGATTAATGGTATTATACGCTAGCATATGAGTGATAAAGATATTGTCAGCTAGTTGTGTCAGCGATATTGATTATGATCGCTAGAAGTCATGAATAATTCAATATTATTCGCTGATTAATCGCAACTTTCTAAATGAACCTGCTCATTTTCTTATAAAAGTCCAAAAATTTTCATAACAAAGGGTTCTTCTTCTTTTCTTGACTTCTTTTCTTCACGACTACTTCTTTCTTTTAATTTCTTTCTTCTACTTCTACTACAATACTAATTCTACTACTTTCTTACAATCAAAAACTTCTTTCTTCTAAATTAGTTTTCTCCTTTAATCTATCAATTTTAAGGCAAAACTCTGTCCAACTAAACACTYAGAGAAAAATCTTCAAACGAGAAGTGGTAAGTTTTCCGAGAGTCTCAAAATTAATTCTCTTTACTTTGTACATATGTAAATACTTGTATTGTTTAATTTCTTTTTATATCTTTTCTCACATATTTTGTTAAAGGATTTAATTTCAATAATTATTACGTTAAACTAAGATAATTATGGACAATATTAATCATGTTTAGGGTCCCTGAATGAATCATAATTATGGTTTGGCATAATTAAATTAGTTTTATGTGTAGTCACTTCAAATTAGTAATTCTTTATTAGGTTGTAAATTGGTTAAATTGCTTTGAATATAACTTGTATATTTAAAATTGAGAGAAAATTTGTAAAAGTCGTCTATTATGGGCTATTGCGATGAACTTCGCCGTATCAGTACCCTCGCCCTCAAATTCAAACTTTGGTTCGCATGTCCACGCTTTGAAGTCATCCTCATGAGATCGAAGGGGCAAAATTGTGCTATTTAGACATTTCCCGATGGGGTTGGGTTCTCTCGCTCACTTTCACTCTTTCTCTCTCTAGTCATTTTATATTTTCTCCTCCATGATTGCATCATCTATCATGATGGGTACCAACGCTCCCTCGACGTCGACCTCAAGTCCCTCCTCTCCCACCACACCTCCTTCGAGTYTGATTTGACGCCGATCATGCCCTCTCCTCTGTCTAATCTACATAGTCTCTCCTTGCTAAGAATGTCTTTCCTAAAGTTTGCGAGCTCGATCTTGCTTAATCTTGTGTTTTYGATATTATTCTTCTTCTTGATGCTATTTCGGTCAAGTCTTTGCATTGATGTTGTTAATTAAGTCTTTGATTCAAGGTGACTTTATTATTCTTTTGATTTTGTTGTGATTTTCGTTTGGATTGATGTTGTTAAGTTTTGCTTCACTTTAATTGGATCGTTGCTACTGCAAAAAGACAATCTAAATAGCATTATGATTTCGTGATTATGAGCAATTATTGATTTTGTTTTTTTGTTACTAAGAGAGTCACAAGGACGGGGATGAGAATCGATCCCATTATCTGCTAGAATCGGAAGGGAAGCTTTGAGCACTTGAGGTTACCCTCATTCTCCGCAATTATGGATTTTGTGATTTGAAAGGTCTACTTCACTTTGTTGAGTCTGATTTCGTTCATGTCTTTTTAATTTGAAATAATATTCTTCTTATTTTGCAGTTGTTTTTATTTTAATTTGAAAATTATAAATTACTTCAATTCAATTTTGCAGTAACTTTACGATTTTAAAAACACTTTGAAAATAAAAAATGCAAAATTATAAAAGTAACTGCAAAATTACATGTCACTTTTGATTTTCATTTTCAAAATTACTTTTGGTTTTTATTTTCAAAGCTGACACATGTTACGGATAAATATGAAAATTTTACAAATATTTTTTTATTATATATAATTAAAATATTTAACAAATAGAGATCAATATTTTAATAACTTGTACGGAGTAAACAAATATCATTCATGTCAAAAAAATCTTTAAAAAAACAAATATCTATCTTTAATAATTAGTACTCCCTTCGTTTTTTTAGATGTTCCACTTTTCTCTTTGGGCCGTTTTCAAATAGATGCTCCAAACCAAGAGTTAAGATAATATCAAGGACCCAAACTTTTGATTTTTTCACCGTTTGGGACCTGAAACTTTTTTGTGCACCGTTTACTACCTAGACTTATTATTTGATGACTTTTTGTTAACCATAGTTTAGCTTGCTTAATTTTATTAATAGGAATTCCCAAAACCAAAACAAAAAAAATATAAAAAAAAATTGAGCGAGAGAATTATACGTAACTTCCATTATTGTAGTTCTTTGGCGCCACAAAAACCCTTTCATCTGCTTTCTTCAAACAAACCCAACTCTTCAACTTCCATACTTGTTTTCTAGAATTTTTATCAATCAAAAGCGTTTTCCAGAATTTTTATCAATCGAAGTCTTATGTAAGGTAAATTATTGTATTGTTTTCGCCTATTTTTGAAATCATAAATATTGTTTTTGAAAATTGATGGGCTAATTTAGGGTTTTTTTGAATTTTGAATCTAAATTATTATTTTTTTGTTGCAAATTCATGTTACGAGTAGTTTGTTTGATGCTTTCACTACTAAAAAATTGGATTTGGCACCAGTTTTAAGAGACCGGTGGTGTATAAAACGGTCTCTTAAGTTAAGAGACGAATATTCTTAAAACCGGTCTCTTTGATTCATCTAAGAGACCGGTTATTTATAACACATCTCTTTAGTTCACAAAGAAACCGGTTTTAAGTAAAACCGTCTCTTTGATCTTAGTGGGCCAAAATAAAAATTCATAACTATACACCACTCACCCACATAACTTCTCTCTCTCTCATCTGCCCTCATTCTCACCGCCCTCTTTCATTATACACCGGTATGCGTACATGCGCCATTGATTATACTGTCTACAACACTTCTCTCCTTCTCATCTCACCTCCTCTCTTGCATCTCACAATTAGAGAGTCTCTCTGATCTCAAATACATCCCCTCTCTCTTCTCTAATCTTCATTTCTTGCATTTATCATTTCTTTCGTTCCTTTCTTTCTTTTAAGTTGCTTTGATTCAATAAAATAAAATTATTAATGATTTGTTGATTGATTTTGCTTGGCTGTGATTTTTTGGAGGTAATTTGTATATCCAAGCTTTTTCCCCCTTTGTTTCGTTTTTTTTTCGATTTTTCTGATCGTTCTTTGTTGTTTTAAGTGTTTATTTTCGATTTCTGGTTTTTTTTTGGGGGTATTCGGTTTTTAATTTATAGATTTTGAGTTTGTTTTATTTTTTCTAATACTTTTTATTTTTTGTTTGGTTTTTTCGGCTTTGAGTATTGTTATGTTTTTGTGGTTTCTTTTATTTACTTTTTTGATTTTTGGAAATTTTGGTTTTTTTGTTTTGTGATATGTTTTTGGTCTTATTCTGATTTTTTGTGTAGATCCGAATTTGTAATAAATTGTTTTTTTCGATTTTTATAATCTTGTTAGATCTTAAAATCAAAGAGAGTTTCAGTTTTTTCATTTTGTATTTGATCCTGCTGTATTTTCGGAAATTTCATTTGTCAACTTGTGAGATGAGCGAGAGAGGAGAAAAAAGTGATCCTGTATTTTGTTATTTGGATTTTCTGGAAATTTGGTTTCATTTTGTTATTTTTAATTTAACCCTAACATGCTATTTCGT
Source organism: Bassia scoparia (assembly GCA_008642245.1). Classification (NCBI taxonomy): domain Eukaryota; kingdom Viridiplantae; phylum Streptophyta; class Magnoliopsida; order Caryophyllales; family Amaranthaceae; genus Bassia; species Bassia scoparia. Next base: position 5,875 of record SNQN01001537.1, on the reverse strand, counting down.
TTAATTCATTTTTTTCAGTTTTTTTTTCCGATTTTTAATTGTGTTCTTCACTTCTCGTTTTTTTGGGTTTTTACGCCAGCGATCTGCCGCCACAGTGTCGTCGTCTGCCACCACAGCGACGTCGTCTCCCGCCACAACGCCGTCGTCATCTTCCTCCGCGGCTTCGCAACAACAGCAGCAGTATTGGGTATGGGTTTTTTGGATTTTAAGTTGTGTTTGTTCTCTATTCTAGGTGGTTGAATATGGGTTTTATGAGGTTGAATATGGGTTTTATGAGGTTGAATATGTGGTTGAAAATGGGTTTTATGTGGTTGAATATGTGTTTGTTCTCTGTTTTTTTTTAATTTCAAATTTATTTTTTGGATTTTTATAAAAAAATTCCTTAATTTTTTTTCAATGTTGTTACCAGAATTTTTTTTATTATCTTATTGTTATTCTACATTAGTTGTTTTGGTAATTAATATTTCAAGAATTTATTTTATTATCTTACTGTATGTTTTTATCTTGTTTTGTTCTTCTTGATTAATTTAAAGCAAGATATATGCTTATCTTATTTTTCTCTTCAATTGCCATGTAACCTTTTTTTTTAATACTTATTTTTACAGGTATTCCCCCTCCACCAAGGTTAAGAGTTCATCATGATTCATAAAGTCAAGAAAGAATGAAAAGAGAACTTATTCTAGTTTGTTAGTAGGAAAGAGAGAAAATTCAAGTTCAAATTTTTTTAGTTTTGTAGACAATAATATATTTGTAACTTTGTATTGAATTTATTGATATATATATAATGGGTTAAATCAAATATATATTATTGTTTTGGTTTTGAATTTGTTTTGGAAATCGTTGACTACTAGGTGAAATAAAGCAGGTCAGGTGGGACCTGCTGTACCTTTTTTTTTTAATTAATAAATAATCAAAGAGACCGGTTTTGTATAAAAAACGGTCTCTTTGATGTAATAAAAAAAAATCACCATTTACCATATAAGAGACCGGTTCTTTTATCAAATCCGGTCTCTTATCCTATGCCTTAAGAGACCGGTTATCTGTGTGCACCGATCTCTTTGATTGATTATAGAGACCGCAAAAAATAACTGATCTCTTTACCTAAGAGCCCTATGACCTAGAGACCGGTTGTTTTGCGGTCTCTTTGACCTTTTTCAACCGGTCTCTTTGGYTTTTTTTTTGTAGTAGTGCTTGTATACTTTTGTGATGTACTCCGTAGTTGAAATTTATTTACAAGATATTTTGATGAAAAATTGAATCTTTATTTGCTCTTCCTAATTCCTTGTTATAACTTATAACAAGAAATGAAAATTGCAACTAATATTTTTCATATTGTTTACGTTTAAATTGAAGTTCAAGATTTATATTGAATCTTAATGTTTATTGAAGTGCTAGTATATATTGTTAGTGTATATAATTTGTTCACTTTACTTTAAATTGAAGTTCATGATTTATATCTTGAAGTGTTAATGTTTGGGGATCATATGAACTCTGTTTTGTTTTCCTTGTTGTTCTTGGTTTATATAAATACTTCCATCATATTTTTTTGGGTTCAATTAAGTTAATTAGTTTTTTTGGGGTTTAATTTATTTTATTTTAATTAGTTGTAATTTACTTGAGTTAACGTTGAGTTAACTTGCCGAAAAACTAGGGGTGTTCAAAAATATCCGATCCGTGATCCGCTTGATCCGATCCGAAAAATCGGATATCCGATCCGATTTTTAAGGTTTCGGATTATTTCGAATCAGATTCCGAAATTTTCGGATAGGAATTTTTGCACTTGCGATATTTCGGATTATAAAATCTCGATTTTTTATTAAAAAATATTAATATGGAAAAATAAAAGAAAAATGGGGTAAAATATCGCGATCCGATTGATCCGATCCGAAATTGGATATCGGGTCGGATTCTGATCGGAAAATAATAGTCGGATAATCGGATGGATATCCGAAAATTTTCGGATCGGATTCGGATCGGTATTCCCCGATCCAAAATTTTGGATTTGGATCGGATCGGATTTCGATTTGAAACACCCTACGAAAAACAACTTCAGGTCCTTAAAAGTGCATAAAAAAGTCCGGGTCCCAAACGGTGAAAAAACGAAAGGTTTGGTAGGTGATACAACATTAGCCCGCTCGCAAAAAGTAAGGGCTTTGGGCAACTAAAAACATCAATTTTGTTCAAAAGCTCGATCTGACCCGCATAAGCCCGCAAAGCCCGACTTTTGGGCGGGTTTTGGCTATACTTTTATATATACAGCCCGGCCCCGCCCGACATTTGATCATCTAGGTTTGGTCCTTAATGTTTTTTAACTCTCCAAACCAATATAAAAATAACGTTTTTACCTCTTACCTATTTTTTTACTCTAACATTAATGAATTCTCATTTTTAAGTCAACTTTATTATTTTACTCAATCTTCACCCAAAATTACTATCAATAACTATATACTAAAGCGGAAACCAGAAGTGCCACATTGGCGCGTCTGGTTAAAAATTTTCCTCCAAAAATTATTTCCTTTTTAATTTATTTTTTTTGTAAAATTATTTATACTTGATATTAATTAAATCTTTAGCTAATAAATAATAAATAATATCTCTACTTTATTATAGAACATTCTTCTATAATATTAATTATATTATTGTTAAATTTTATATCAACCAGTGTAATAATTTTTTGACAAGAAAAGGGAATTATTAATCAATGCGAAGTTACAAAAGAAGAAATTAAACCTCATTGTGAATCAACCAGTGTAAATATAACATAAGCGAAATACATTATATTAAGAAAATTTAGTAAGGCATAGTTTTATAATATACTACGCCACTATACAATTACTCCGTAATATTATGTAATAATTTTATAAAACACAAATGATAATTGTAAATCAATTTTATACAATTAGATTGGATCTAAATTCTAAACATGTGATTATACTCATTCATATTTATTGATGGAAATTTAGAAATTTTTTCACTTCTAATGAATAGTTCGAATTCTTATGACAAGAATTTAGTCAAACAATATTTTTTTTTACACAGTAAGGTACACGGGTGGAACCCTCACAAATCCTATCTCAGGAATTGTAACATGAGGGGGGGGGGGGTAATATCTGGCATAATGTGGTGAGCTTCGATCTGGCCAAAGCCAGGGAAAAGTGATAGCTCACCACCGAGCTATCCCTACGGAATAATAAATCTTTTACTTAATTCTTGGAGTTTCTTCTTATTATAAAATAATATCAATCAATGTAATACTCCGTAACAATTAAACAGAATCTATTTTTAAGCAAAATTTTGACAAACTCAAATTTTTATTATATCATAATATTATTATTCGTACTATATATACAATATATTACATATAAATTTTATAAAAACAATCGTAAATTGATCTCACGACCCTTGAATTATGCAGGACCCATGCATGGGAGTCCTGGACTATTTTATCATGCACGGTCCTGGACTAATAGGTTCATGCCATAAATAATATAGACCGTTTATAACAAATTTTATAATATGTATAACATAATATTATAAATACAATCGTTTTTATTCAATCTTGACAAATATTGACAAATATTAAATTATAAATTTATTTTATTTTTAGAATTTAAATGAATAAATTTATAACTTACCGTGCATGCACGGGCCCTAAAACTAGTTTGTCATAATCAAATGTATGTAATCTAAAAAAAGGAGGAGTATATTTAAGATTACTTGGATAATTAGTGATTTTGGAATCGTAAATTAGCAGCTGAAACCGAGGACCAAGTTCCAACTCTAGGTTTGCAACTTTGAGCTCTTTCTGATAACTGATACTTAATTCGAGGCTTGACTGATCTTCGTTCTTCAATCTTTCTCTGGTAACACTCTATTTTTTTTCCTTTTTCTTCGCTAATTTTGTTTCGATGACTTTTTTGATGCGAATTTCATTCGAGCAATCTACTTCGCGTGAATTTTCATTCGAGCATTCTACTTCGTGGAATTTTCCTTCGATTTTAGGTTATTCCAGTTTCTTGGAAATCAAATTATTTTTCCCTTATATCTCGTTAATTCCTGTTTTTGTGTAATTTACTTGTTATAAACACATAATTCGGTTGCCGAATTTTGTTATAACAGTAATTCTGTTTGTTTCTACATCAATTTATTGTTTTGAAGGTTTGTCCTTATATTCGTTCGCGAAGCAATTATTAATGTTAATTTTGTTTTTTTTTTTTTTTTTTTGCAGATTTTACTTTGAGATACTCTGAACAATTTGAGTTTGCTTGCACAATTACAATATGATTTGGTGAGTTTTTAAGCATAATTTAGATTCTAAATGGCTTTGATGCAGTGATTGTTATATTTTTACCCTTTTGATGTTTCTGCATCATTCTTTCCGCAATGCAACCCTAGCCTTCCCTGTAATTTGGCATTTTGTCACTGTGATGAACACATTGTCTAGAACTCTAGAAGTGTTTTGTAGTTTTGACTTCTCGATTTATCTGTTGTAATTGAAATCTTTGTAGGTYGAAATCTGGAGTTCTTCTTTTCGTAGTGATTCTCTTGTGTTTTGGAAAATCGATCAAATCGTCGAACACAACACTCCCTCGATGTCAACAGCCTGATATTCTGTATTCTTATTTGGATTTTGCTAAATACAATGGAACTCACCCCTATGTCAATATTGGTTCGGTTCTGAATCCTGTCTTGGATTTCGTTCTTGGACGTCGTTCGGGAGTCTCAGACACCAACCATGATCTCATGGTGTTTTGGTATCTGGTATGTTTATCTTTCTTGGTGTTTGGAGTTTATGTTAATATCTTTTGTGTGAATGTAGTTTGACATTTGTTTTCGACAATTCTCTTCTCCTTAGGTGTGCAAGGCTGAGGATCCTCATCAGGAGACCGAAGCTTGGAAAGCTCTAGCTCGTGAGATGACTCATAGGCTGCACACAGATGATAGTGTCTACAAAATTTCTGTCCTTCTTTTTGGCGATGAAATAGCTGGTTCGTTTATGGATCCTCACTCAATGCAGGAAAGTGATGCTATTTGGAAGTGCATAGATGAATTGGTGCGTATAGTTATTTCCATTTTCTTATTTTTTTGTGYTTTTGTTAAAATGGTATAGTCCCCTCAAACAAGTGTATTTGTATTGCTGAAATATTTGGGATCCTTGAATTAAAAATGTAGCCGTCAAGGCTTGTGACCTCTTTGTTTAAATCAATTAGAGTTTTTATGCTCCAAATATTTACCTTTTTGGGGTTTAGCCTGTAGAAGTGGGGCGAAAGCTCATGTCAAATAAGCAGTTAGGTAMTCTATTATACAGGGTAGATATATGGTTGAAATTGTTGTGGATCATGATTGCTTTGCTGTATATGAATGCTTATCGAGATCTGTATTTCGTTTGGCAGATTTTGATCTATGAGGAGCATTGTGGTGTGCTAAATACTTACGGCTTCATGAAGTATGTACCGACTTTCTCTGCACTGTGTGGTTTGGGCGCAAAGAGTGATGAATTTACGGGTGCTGCACGACAAATCTGCGATGGTTACGTTTACATTCCTCACCCACTGCTTCAACCAAGATAGGTTTAATCTTATCCATCAAGATTCCTTAGGCGGGGCTGAGATTTTGAAGGCCYTGTACAAATTTTTATTACGAGGCCCTTGAATCTAAAATATACTTTTTTATTAATTTTTTTTATTAATTAGATAAACTCTGTACATAAAGACATAAGAACATGGAAACACATACATATTCACTTGAAACGTGATTCTCGTATTACATTTTGTGAAACAAAATCATCTATAATGTTTTTCATATCAACTTCTTCCAAAATATCACTTTCGATCGCCATGATAGCAAGTCTGTTCAGCCTTTCTTGTGACATGGT
>SNQN01001536.1:76149-87681 GCA_008642245.1 Bassia scoparia | reverse complement strand
GGCACCCACTACTAATGCTTACTAAAAATAATTGATTGATTGAGTTGAGTGGGCACCCCACCATCACCACCTTATACCAACTCTTATTTAAAGGTGAGTGGTTACCTGAGTGGGTAAAACAAAGTTTTTTTCCGAGACCAATATGTTTCACTTATTGAAGCCGACGAAGTAATCTTTTCAAAATCATCACTTATCCCCCAAAATTAAATTCTCCTCATATTATCTTTAGGAAAAATTGCCGATTAAACTACCCAGTTTTTGATCATTTAGAAACAACTACCCAGATTTCACTAAAAAAAAAAACAACTACCCAATTTCAAAAACCGTCTGATTTCACTACCCATGCTCAGTTTTCTTGATGGAAGGGAAATACCATCTCAGGCATGTGGCCCACTAAACTCATTCAATTTTTCCTCTATGAAATTCCGGCATGTAGGTCCCACGTTGCTTCTTTCCTTCTTTTCCTCTGTTCTTTCTTTCCCTCAATTTTAATCCCATTTTTTCTCTGCTTCTTCCTCAGATTTTTTTGCAAAAATTTCTCCATCTGTATTTCACCTCTTCGATCACTACATTCATTTCACTCATTTTCTTCCTCTAATTAGGAAATTTCTAGGTTTCTCTCCTTCCTTTTGTGCTTTCTTTCCTTCTCTCTCCTCTGTTCTTCCCGACTGACTCGAATGGGAAAATAGGTTGCTCCTCTCTTCTCTTCAAAATTCTCGCGCGCCAATTTCAGGTTCACTTCACTCTTTCTCTCTCTTCTTCTTCTTCTCTCTCGCCGAAAACATGATACGAATAATTTAATGAATTGAGTGAATGAATTCTGGTGTACTTTCCAACCCCAAGTGTTCCATGTTTCAGTAATTAAAATTCTTAATAGAAGGAATTTGGCATTGGAAATTTGATGGCATACTTTGTAGCAGAAGAATGAGATTGAAGTGACAAGATTGGATTTTGGTTCGAATTTTGCTCAAAAATTTTTCGAAATCAAAAACCCTTTTTGAAACCAAATTCCTGATGTTTCCTTCAATTATCAATACTTGGCTAAGCAAATTTCACCACTTTTTCGGATTTTCATGAGCAGGTGGTGGTGGTTTGACAGTGAAGGAAGAGAAGCGAAGATGCGGGGGTGCTTGGGCTCGAAGAACAGTAGAGAAGAAAAGAAAAGAGGAACACAAGAAATTTAGGTGACAGGGAGTGGAAGCAGTGATAAGAAATTCAATTCAACATAGAAGAAAAGAAAGAACAACCAATTGAAGGAGTTAAAAGGAGATGGAAGTGAGAAGAAAAAGGGTGAAAGGAATTGTCTGTGGTGGCGTGGGTAAATAAAGGGATATTAGTTGATAAATAAGGTAAATGGTATTTCATAAAATAGGGGAGAATTTTGAAAGGGAAAATGAAGGAATAGGTGGACCCACACGTCGGAAGTGGTTTTTATTGCCGGAAACCAAACTGGTAGTGAATTCTAATGATTTTGCAAAAAGTGCGGTAGTGTATTTTATTTTAAGAATGTGGGTAGTATCAGTAAGTTGTTCTAAAGTATAACTAAAAACTTAGGTAGTTAATGGCAAATTTTCCATTTTTAAAGCCTTATTTGACAGACCAAAGTTTAGTGTTATGATAGAGCTTGGAGTTACATGAAAATCTCAACACTACGAAAATTTTGATTTTTTAAAAAAAATTAAGTATTTCAAAACTAGATTTTAAACTGTATACTCTCTCGCGTTTTTTTTAAAATGTCCCGATTTCTATTTATGAAGTTTGGAATTAGTTGTCCTACTTTGATTTTTTTTCCATTTCAAGACATGAGGATTGAGGACCACAATAAATTATCATATAATCCCACTTAGGACATATACATTAATTGAAATAACTGAACTGAACTGAACTGATGGGAGCTGAACTGAACTGAATATTTTATGAGAGAGAGAATTGGGTTAAGAATTGAATTGAACTGAACTGAAAATAAGCTAATGTAAACAGACCCTTACTTTTTACTTTTTTTAGGTCCCACAACATCTTTCTCTCTACCTTTCTCATCTATGGGTCCATATATTTTATTAAATTACCCCTACTTATCTAATCACTTGCACAAAAATTTTGTCTCAAAACCATAAAACCAAAGTGGGACATCTAAAAACGGAGGTAGTATAATAAAAAAAAAATTTCTATAATTATATAGGGGTGTCAATTAATAGATGTTTAAACTTTAAATCAAACATATTTATATTATTCATTAAATGTTTTGTTAATATTTTTATGCAATATAGTAATCTAATCTAATCTAATAACATATACTATACTAAACTACTTAAAGCAATCTCCACCTTCATATTTTCTCCCAAATTTCTATCTCATCCCCATCTCTTGAATTATACTATATTTTTTTGCTACACGATGCGTGCGTCTAAAAAGTTTATAAATTTTCGTTATTTTTCTTATAACCATACTTAATAATCGTTGGGTTTTAATTTTTTTTAGTGCTTCATTCTTTGTTAATCAATATGAAGCACATTAAGACAAAAAATATGTGATGTTACAAAAAAAAAAAACATGACTCAAAGAATATAGACTACCGAATAATAATAAACATTGAATGTTAAGAAATATAACAGTGTAACTATAAATAATGAAATTTATGTTTTGCATATTTCTTCTGTTTATGTCAAACAAATTATTTGTCAATTTAATTCTTTTTTATAAAAGTTCATTATATATGTTTTTTTCATTGTTAACTTGTTTAGTATGATAGAAAGAGAAAGTCACTCTAATTTAGTTAGTGCTTATTGTAATTCAATATAATACCATTTTAACTTCTCTTCTATATTTATGAGATTGCAATAAATTGAAAGCAAAAATATATATTAATTTTTTTAATATATGAATTGATATTTAAATCATTAAGGTATGGTGGACATTTCAAAGGAGGGAACCATCTTCGCCTGGCTTATATAATAAAGATTTATTACGGAGTATATTATTATTATTATATTATTATTATTATTTATTGCATAAAAATTATAAGAAAATATTTAATGAAGGTTAATAATTGTAGTGGAGTAAAACTTTAAACATTTATTAATTGATATACATATATATTCTATTATTGTCACAAATAAAACATATTATGAATATAATCACATGTTAAAAAATAAGTTTTGAATTTTATTTACAGATTTTATTTAAAAACGAACATTGTTCGAATATTATCTAGTTAATAATTGTAGCGGTGAACTGGGAGGGAAAAATTAAATAATTCCACTACGTCATTTATACTCCCAAAATTCACATTTCTACATGTCAAACGCGTCAAACTCTATGAAGTCTTGAATAGTTGAATGCATAGAGGAGATTTTATCTTCAACAATGACACTGTCAAACAGTCACACACACATAAGTAGATAAGTAACATTAACCATTCGTTGGTCCAAGGAAGGCACAAATGAGTGAATTAGCTTAAGAAATACATTCGCATAAAATCTACAGCGAGAAATAAATCAACTACAACCACACATCTTTACGATTGCTAATCGAAGCCACCCTTACTTAGATAAGGTCCACGTCGAAGCGGGACCCACTCGGACTTCATCCCCTTGACTTCTCTATCATCATCTCTTTCTCTAACAATAAAGAACCGTGTGAATCACGCTGCCTTTCCCTCGGTCTTAAAGCCCTCCCTTCCACGTTTCCAATTTCCAGATAAACACCAATCTCTTCCAACTTTCACACTTTGAAATTTAACTCGCCAAATTACACGAGTTTGGGAAATTCATAAAACGCCCCACAACACAAGTAATGTAAGCATCTAGCATGCTTATTCCATTTTAATTTGCCCAACGATATTATATAGGGGTGAGCGGGACCGTTAGGGACCCGGCAATCGGACCGATGGAACCGAACTGGTCCAAATCTGAATCCGAATCGAAACAGGTTGAACCAGTTTCGGACTAAGATACTCATTCATTATAATTTATTTTGCAAATTAATTTGACCTTGTAAAAAATTATTCTTTTAATAATCCCTTCAACTTAACATACTTGCAGCAATTACGGTGATAAAATCGACAAAGAAGGAAAAAATTAATTCTTTAAGCTTGTAAAAAAATAATCTTTAGCCCTGTATTGAATAGTCAACAAAGAAGAAAAGATTTTAATGTAAAGAAAAGAGTTAGACTACCTTATATAACCATCCAAACATTGGTACCCGGTACCAGAACCGGAACCAATGGTACCCAGTGAACATACCGATTCCACTGGGGTCCCATTTTATTTACCCGAAACCAGAACCAGTTATACTGTAGTCCCATTTTGGAACTCAGTTAAACACCGATTCCCGAAACCGGCGGTCCGGGCCGGTTCTAGTTCCGCAACCGGGTACTCGATTTTCTGCTCACCCATTGATACCATTCTATGAATAATAGATGTGTTACTCTAAAATACGTTCAATGAAAAATATTCACCCATATACGTATTATTGGATCTAAAATATGAAAATTAATATTTATATGAAAGGTAGGTTTAAGATGAATGGAGGAAAACAAAAAAAAATGTATATTTGCAGGGGGTATTTGTTCTACATGATGGACCACCACAAATTAAATATAACTCTGTAATATTAAAGTATTTACCAAGAATAAAATGAAAATGATTAGAACTTCATTGCGAAAAGATGAGTAACACTTTTTAAATTTGCCAATTTATTTTTTTTTCACGTAAAACGTTTATGTGGATTAAAAAATATTCCATCCGTTTTTTTAGATTTCTATATACCCATTATGGCACGAGTGTGATCGAAACATTTCAAAATGATCAATTCATTAATGGTTATACAGTAAAATATTAAAAAAAATAAAAAAAATTATTTTTCGAATTGATTTAGAATAATTTATTTGGAAACATTCCAAAATAAAAACCGGAGAACAAAGTACACCAAAATCAATTGAACATTAAACCTACATTGAAAGGCTCCTCAAAAATAATCTCACTTAATACCCAACCTTTCGAGAGCGAGGGATAACTCAAGTGGTTAAATCTTTCATCTCGATTCTTTCATCGAATCCTTATGGCATCTCTTAGCGCAAAAAAAAAAAAAAAACCAAAACAAACCCACCTTTCACCCTCAATTTGTCATCATAGTTCATCATTTGTGTGACTAGTTGGTAATTGGTTACAGATTAATAGATGCATTGCGTCACTCTTATTTAAAATAAATTATTTAAGTTAGTTAAGTTTAATAATTACTGGACTTCATATAATACTTCTTTAAATGGTGGCAACCTATGTTACCTATCCAGAAAGGATGGACTAGTCGGTTGGATTAAGTTTCTTTTCAACTGATAATAGGCAATTTACTCCGTACATTGAAATATTAATAAAAGGATATTTCTCCATATACCCCTGAGTTTAAGCCTAATAACTCATATACTCCTGTGTTTTTAGAAACAACTCATATACTCCTTCACATGTAGAAAAAATAGCCCCAAATACCCTAATGAAGGGCCAAAAAAAACCGTTAAATAGTTACACCCGTTAGGATTTTTCCAATAACCTCTAATTCAACCTTAATTAAACCCATAATTCTCATCTCTCTTCCTCCATTGTTCACCTTCATCCTTCTTCTCCTCCTTCCTACCTCCATACCACACCCATTTCTCCTCTTCAAAGGAATTCTCCGATTTTGCGTTGCTGCCATGTGCGTATAAAATAGAAAACAAAACAAATTAATCATGCTCCTGATTCTTTGAAAACCCTCTTTTGTGAAAACCCAGAAAATCAAATAAAGCTATACCTTAGGAAAAAATCAAATAACTGAATTTGAATACCTCATCGTCAACCTTAGAACATCATCTGATCTTTTTCCTCCATCACCACCTAGTTCATTAGATTTTTCACTCAAAACTCACTCTTTAATCTCATTATAATCCTAATTCTTAAACCCTTGTTTTTATTTCCATCAAAATCCCCAAATCAATTTTCCTTTCCTTCTTCTTTCTCCTCTCTGCCTAGCTCCGTCGAGCCGCGGCCAGCTGCCACCCTCTTCCTCCCGCCTACCTCTCTCTTCTCGGCCCCACCCGTAGATCGCCGCACCCGCCGCCACTTGCAGCCGCAGCAGCTGCTGCTGCGTTGGGTTGCTGCCACTGTTGCCCCCTGCCATCCTCTCCTTCGCCTTCTCCATTCTCTGTCGCACTAGACCAGCTCACCACGCTTGCTGGTGGATCTGTTGTGGTCTCCGCCACCGTCGCCGCCTCGACCCGAAGCCCCAGCCCACAAACCCGCCTGTCAGCCTCACGCAGCACCTTGTGATGTGTGCGAAATCGAATTAGGGGGCTCTTGAAGGTGGTGGTCGTGAGGGGTGGTACTGGTGGCGGAACAACAACAACAACAATAACAGAAGGTCGATTGAGCAATGGTTTTTTTGGAAAGTTCGTTCTGAGTCGGGTTGTATGCTGTTGTCGTTGTCGCCGAGTAGCCCAGTAGCGTGTGGTGTTGTGCCAGAAATTGGGGAAGTAAGAGGAAGAAATTTTGTTGTTGCGCTGAGAAGTGTCGTAGTTGCAACTGAGTTCAATGATGAGTTTCATAAGTACTGGGAATTTAAGTGTTTCTAATGAGAAAAATTGTATTGGGTAATTTAGTAATGGTAACATTTTTTGTTATTAATTAGGGATGAAATTAGGGGGAAGTCTACATAACTACGAGGGTAGCAGTCTGTAGTTCTTATGAGAATATAAGTATAATGTACTGATGAGCGTTGAAATAAAAAAATAGTAAAAGCCATGGACGCTTCTTTCGGAGGAATAGATCTCTTGACGTGATTATGATCTATATAGAATGAAGAGTGGATATAAATCTTGGCGCAAGGTATTTACTTCACTAGGATGTGATCAAAGGGACATGAAGAGTTTAGTATCTATGGAATTAAATAGTTATCTGTGTGTCTTGTTAAAAAAAGATGAATAGCGCGTACTGTAGTTGGATTATTATATGACTTGGTATATTTGATTAGATTTTGGGCAAAGGATGTATACTATAACGATAAGAGTCGTTAAAGACAACAGACTCTAGTGTTAGTTGTATAACCAGGCACTAGTTGGGCCAGGGGTATATGGCAGAAAAACCCTTATAAAAACATTACCAAAAGTCTTATGGTTGCCATAATCACAGTGTAGAAACAGTATCTCTCAAGCGTTAGTTTTTCTCCTCGACTATAATCTCCGATATATACAGCATCTTTTCATACCGAGTCAAATGAATTTTTCTGCGTAGTAAAAAAATTTTGTACCGGAAATTTCTCACTAGAGTCATTATCACTTCCCGATCAATTTTTTTTACCGATGCATCTTCTCATGGAACTAGACACACATCAAGAGGTATAAGAGTGAAACAATTGAGTTAACAGAAAATCAATAAATCAACCACTCTCTATTATAGTCCACGAAATCGTCTAAAAATAGAGATCAAATCATACGATCAAGAAGTATATAATTTCAGAAGTAGAAAAAACTTTACACATAACAAAAAAAATGAAATGCTTCAAAGAATAAAATTCTATGCAAACGTCACATCCGATTTCTCTTGCATTTACTCTTATGCCTGCGTTTCGTGTGACCCCTCTGAATCTAGCGCATGCCTGTGTCCTTGGTTCCTATACAACTATCTCTCTTTACACTTACACTATACCTATCTCTATCTATCGACATAACACTATTCTTTTTCCTTTCCCTATTTATTTTAATGAGCACTCTTTGTACGAGAACATACGATCCATTCATCTACTCAAAATGATACAGATACAAAAAGCTTTACCAATTCTCAAACCACCATATTAGTGCCACTACACCAATTCAATCTGTAAACGTATCTTTTACTTCATTTCTTCTCTCTAAACCACGAGACTCATAACATCTGGAGTATTATTGCGTAAGTAGTTCTTATTTTTGCTCTTCTCTACTTGAATCACTTACAAGAAGTGGGTTCTAAGAAGGTTGTGTAACCAACCTATGAGAATTCCAATCTATGCTCTGAGTGCCCACTCTTGGTGATGAGATTTCATAGCCTGGTTAATAACCACACTTGCCGTTAAGTGTCGATGATGTAATCTTCATCTCAAGTTTGTGTTGTATGATTGCTCTGAATTGATTCGCTCGTTCGTGTATGTCTGTGTCGAGCGTTGTCCTCGTGCGTGGATTCTGTGTGTGTGTGCTGTGTGTTAGCTGTTTTCCTGGTGTGTGTGTGTGTGTGTGCACCCCAATTCCAATTTATTCTTCGTTGTTGTGCTTGTGCGTATATTAGTTGTGTGGATGTATGTTGTTGTTGCGTGCCTAAATGTTTCAGTATGTGACATTTCGGTATCATCCACTGAGCGGATTTGTCTTTATGAAGGTTTCTTTGTCGAGTCTCATGCGATGGATTGACCTATAAATAGCTAAACTCTAGTGCAATGAGCACAATAGAGGCATTATATGTATTTAAATCTCCGGTTAAATTTGTTGTTCCCTTTACTTTATTGTTTGCATTGCGTCGATATTGTTCTATAATATTCCGCAATTAGGACACCCACAAAATACAGATCTATCTATGTGACTTTGTTAATCAATTGATTTTTTAAGGGCACTTAATTCCACCCCTCCCTGGATGAGTACCTCCAGGAGAACCTTCACAACCGGGTTCAAAATCAATTCTCACTCATCAATGCACACTTCTGCCACTTAATTGTGCCCACGTTTCTATGCATTAAAGTTTCGCCACAAAGAATGCAATAAACCTACAAGCTGAAACTAGAGGGGAAGATCAAAGGGAGTATCAGACATACATCCAATAGCTAAAGCTCATAGAAGTTTATAAATCTACAAAACCCCACTTCTTTCTACTCAGTGCAGTTGAAGTATACCTATTTGTCTTTGCTTCAAAGACTGTGGTTTGTGTGTGCATGCGCGCAGGCCCAAGATTGTATTTGACACTATACTTAGAACATTATAGATGCGATGTCTCATCTAATGCTTCTGGTTAGGGAACTTATGCAACTTCACAATACATCTACAACTATCTATATTTCTGCGTTAACATTTAAAAGAGTTAACACCTGTACGTAATCTTATAGGCATAATAAGCTCTTGTCGGGTCTCAACATCATAGCTAAAGCTCTAGGTCAGATACTTTATTTCTGGGTCAGTGTCCCAAAAAATCATTCGCTGTTGATGGGAATTTGAATAACTTCCTCATTCCCAATAATCTCTAGTCTCGAACTAAACTCTGATACCTAACAATAACCTCCTAAAGCACAACCTGATCTCGATCCTTCAGTCCATATCTAGGACAAACTGTTCGTTATCATCCACAAACTGTCAGATCCTTTTACTACTCTATGGAACTCCACCCACAACAAGAAGGTTCAGTCCTTCGCCACGTCAAAAAAGTGTCGGAAATTCATAAAATTCCCCAGGCCACACCTTATGTCTCTCGAAAATTGAGTGTGCGGAACATTCATGTGCTCGAGAAATTATTGTTACCATGTTACTATGTGGTACGTGACCTGGGGGATTACCGGACACTTAAACACTGTGTCTGATTACATGTATGCACCACGTTTATACTTGAGTGATCGAAAGATATATTTAGCGAGATTAATAAATTCTGTGAGAAACTTGGACTTCTTTATTTGGGGTTCTACTATTGTCTTGCCGTTGGAGCACTTCCGACAGTAATTGTCTATATGGGGATCACATTTAGTTATAATGGTAGTTATCTATATATTATCTGTGAGATCTTTTTATAGTATATACACAACTATATTTCATCGTTTATGGGACGAAACTATTCTTATAGTGTATCTACGTCTTTATCTATCTCTTCCTACCTTATCTCCTTCTTATCCTACCGATAGGAAGTATGAATTTTCCTTGGTATTAATTTAATTTTTATCTTTAACATTATATTTTTCTTTATTTTTTTTATTGTACTATCAGTCGTATATAAAAGTTTTCATATTTTTTAATAGGTGTTATGTCTTCATATATTTGTTATAGGTATTTGATTTTTGATTATATATATGTATAGATATATTTAGATTATTTATTACAATTCTATAATATTAATTATATGTAATATTTATTATTAATAATAGTATATATATATGTTAAAGTTAAACCTAACGATAGATTTTTACATTAAATTTTGATTAGATTCCTCACGTTTGATCAGTTTGTTTGTGCTACTATCAAGAACGAAGAGGTATATCGATCAATATTTATCCGCAATGAACAGTAATCATTTTATCAACATTTTGTAGACCTCATTAGGAGAACAATAATTATAACCTTTAAGATATTATATCATACTGATATATTGCTATATCCCAAATCCAATACTATGGCATCTCGTCATTTAAATATGTCATCTATGGCACTACACGAGCGACGACACAGCCACAATCTTGCGTATCTCACAACCCAAAACCTTGTGGTCCTTTGTTTATCATTGGGATTGTCTATCCAGCCATTGTAATAATACACACCACACAAATACACAAACAATAGCAACCAGCCAATTTTTTCGTACCACATTCACAGAACTAATCAATAATTCAGTACCTTATTCCCTATTTGGTTGCCAATCATTCTACTAAGCCCATTTTATTTTTAAAGCCTTATTTGACAACCAAAGTTTAGTGTTATGATAGAGCTTGGAGTTACATGAAAATTCTCAACACTACGAAAATTTTGATTTTTTTAAAAAAAATTAAGTATTTCAAAACTAGATTTTAAACTGTATACTTCCTCCGTTTTTTTTTAAAATGTCCCGATTTCTATTTTATGAAGTTTGGAATTAGTTGTCCTACTTTGATTTTTTTTCCATTTCAAGACATGAGGATTGAGGACCACAATAAATTATCATATAATCCCCACTTAGGACATATTTACATTAATTGAAATCAACTGAACTGAACTGAACTGAATGGAGCTGAACTGAACTGAATATTTTATGAGAGAGAGAAATTGGGTTAAGAATTGAATTGAACTGAACTGAAAATAAGCTAATGTAAACAGACCCTTACTTTTTACTTTTTTTAGGTCCACAACATCTTTCTCTCTACCTTTCTCATCTATGGGTCCCATATATTTTATTAAATTACCCCTACTTATCTAATCACTTGCACCAAAATTTTGTCTCAAAAACCATAAAACCCAAAGTGGGACATCTAAAAAAACGGAGGTAGTATAATAAAAAAAAAAWATTTCTATAATTATATAGGGGTGTCAATTAATAGATGTTTAAACTTTAAATCAAAACATATTTATTATTATTCATTAAATGTTTTGTTAATATTTTTATGCAATATAGTAATCTAATCTAATCTAATAACATATACTAATACTAAACTACTAAAGCAATCTCCMCCCCTTCATATTTTTCCTCCCAAATTTCTATCTCATCCCCATCTCTTTAATTATACTAGTATTTTTTTTGCACACGATGCGTGCGTCTAAAAAAGTTTATAAATTTTCGTATTTTTTTCTTATAATCCATACTAATAATTCGT